>CM035139.1:141173806-141331306 GCA_020205605.1 Panax ginseng
AGATGGGTGATGTATACCTATTTTGGGAGTGTCACACATACGTAATAACCTTGCCATGTTGCATTAGCATATAGCCAAGACCTCTGTGCGACACATCACTATACACCAAAAAACCTCCCGTATCATCCGGTAAAGATAATATAGGCACCTCGCTCAACCTCTTCTTCAACTCTTGGAAACTTTCGTCACACTTTTCTGTCCATATGAACTTCACTGTCTTCCTCGTAGATTGGTCAACGGGGTTTCTATCTTAGAGAAATCTTGGATAAACCTTCGATAGTACCCGGCTAACCCTAAGAAACTTCTCACCTCTGTTGGCGTCTACGGTTGTTTCCAATTACTCACCGCCTCTACTTTTGCAGGGTCTACTAAATCCCATTCTTGTTTATCACATGTCTTAAAAATTGAACCTTCTCCATCCAAAATTCACACTTGGAAAATTTCACGTACATCTTCTCCCTTCTTAGCGCTTCTAGTACCATCTTCAGATGTTCAACGTGCTCTTCCTTGGTTTTTGAATAAATTAGAATGTCGTCAATGAAAACTACCATAAACATATCTAAGTATGGTTTGAAAACTCGGTTCATCAAATCCATAAATGATGCTCGAGCATTCGTCAAACCGAATGACATCACCAAAAACTCGTAATGTCCTTAATGGGTTCGAAATGTCGTCATCGGTATGTCTTCCTTTCGTACCTTCAACTGATGATAACCCGTCCGTAGGTCTATCTTGAAAGAACATTTTTCTCCCTTCAATTGATCAAAAAGGTCGTCTATCCTCGGTAACATATATCTATTCTTAATTATTACTCGGTTCAACTCTTGATAGTCGATGCAGAGCCTCATCGATCCATACTTCTTTTTGATGAACAACACTGGTGCTCCCCATAGACACACACTTAGTCGAATATATCCTTTATCTAATAGTTCTTGTAGTTGTATCATCAATTCCTTCATCTCTACTGACGCCATACGATATGAGGCTTTTTAAATCGGCAAAGTTCCCGATGCTAAGTCTATTATGAATTCGATTTCTCTGTCTGGCGGAAGGCCAGGCTGATCATCTAGGAATACATCTTGAAATTCTCTCACTACTGGTATATCTTTCATTTCTTCTCCCTTTTTCTTAGTATCTACAATATAGGCTAAATAACCTACACATCCTTTATTTAACAATTTCTTGGTCTGCATCATCGTAAGATAACACGATTGCTTGAATGGTGAGCTACTATAAAACACTACCTTAGACCGGTTTGGAGTCTGAAGGTTCACACATTTCTTCTGACAATCGATTATCGCAGTGTGGTTGGATAACCAATCCATTCCTAATATCACATCAAACTCTCCCAATCTTATTGGAATCAAATCTACGCTTAGTTCGTGACCTCTAATGTTTGAATAACAATTTAGGTAAATGAACTCTACGAGAATTATTTCCTTATTCACATTCTCTATGTTCAAAGGATTTTCTAATCGTTCTTGGGGTAAATTCAATCATTTAGCAAATTCTTTAGATACAAAGGAGCAGGTAGCACTCGAATCAAATAATACGTAAGCATTTATATTATTAATTGGGACAATACCTGACACAACATCCTTCATAGCTACCGCGTCTTAGATGATCATGTTAAATGTTTTGGCAGTTGATCGGTTGGGTTAAGCAAGGCCCCCAATCATTAATTCACTTCCTTCTCCCTGGTTTTGAACAAGTTTCACTTCTTTTCATAAATCCCCATTGATGACTACCCGATTGATTGTTGTTTATGTTGTTGTTGTCCCACTTTCTCTTTCCTAAGTTACTTCCTCCACTACTGCTTCCTCCTCGATTTTCTCCTCCACTATTCTTATGTTTCTTCTTTTTATTGTATTGGCTCAATGCCTCGCTACTTCCCTCAGCAATGATGGCCTTCTCAAACAGTGTGGTGAATGAGTCGATTTGAAGAACTGATATTTTGTTGAACAACCACGATTTTAGTCCTAATTCAAAACGCCGGGCTTTCCTCTCTTTGGTGTCCACTTGATGCGTTGAAAATCTTACAAGCTCGTTAAACTTGTTCGCGTACTGTGCCACCTTAATTTCCCCTTGTTTTTATTCTACGAACTTCATCTCCATCCTATTCTTCATGCTCTTCAGAAAATAATTTCGAAGAACAACTTCTTGAACCTTTCTGTAATGATCTGAACCCTAATCGGGATTATTAACAAAAATTTTAATAATTAATGCACTTATTTCTATAATGATATGTGAGATTATGTGTATTATGTAATTAATATTAGGTATTGATATATGAAGATATAGGGTGTATAAAATTTTTTGAGAATTTTATTAGGAAACCCTAACTCACGAATTAAGAAACCCTAACCCTAAATATCAAACCTTAATGTTATTAATTAAACCCTAATTCTGATTAACAAAACCCTAATGATCAAAACTTAATGGATAAACTTTAAAGTTTATAGAAGTATGTCAAAGGTCTAAAATACCCTTAAAATGAATTATGAAATTACTAAATTACAATTAATAGGTGTGAAATGACAAAAATAACCTTTTCTTATTCTTTAATAAAAAGATAAACACAAATCTTGGTGACTCATCACATGTTGATTTTCCATGTGCTCTAAAATAACTCTACCAGCCTTTTATTGACACCTAGGAACTGATGGATTCATTGAATCAAGCTTACTTATCCAAAATAATGGATTAAAGTTTATTTAGGTCCCACTTTGTTTCTATAGATAGTTATACCTCTCCTCTCTAAGACCACTAATTTTATACCTAAAATATCTCTTATTGTGGTCCACAATCAACTCATATCAAGCCTAGATCAGAATCATAGAGAGGATTTCCAAAGGTTGCTTCAAAAGGTATAAACCCTAATTCCATGCTAGATTCTTTAAGCTTTGATATATTTTGTAATTTTGTGTTTAAAGTTGTTAACTATAATGTTAATTAGTGATCTGAGGTGATTAAACTTGAATCCATAACATCTAAATGCATTAAAATGAAGATTTAAGTAAACTGATTAAACCCTAAAATTGTTGTCTGATAGTCAAATGTCAGATCTTATAGATCATAATCTGTTAATGGTTTTAACTAGTAAAGGTATTATAGTTGTAGTATGTTATGTTGTTAGTACCCTGGAAGTGGTAGCATACTAATTAGATCAAGGAGCTGCTAGAAATAGGTGGTCAAACATGGGTAACCGATCAAGAAATCTGGGTTTCTAGAATTTCCAGAAAACTGAAGAACACAACTTGACAGCCGTTTGACCAGCTTGGATCTCTTAGCTGATGAATTGTTAAGGTGTTAAATTGTATTTAGATTATACCCCGATATGTGTACTACAAGACTAAAGCACTCTAACGCCTTGAAAATGCCTGAATTGAAAGTTATTAAAGCTCAAAGTACGTTGACCGGTCACAAAACATTTTTGGGTAACCCAGACAACTGAGACAGGGACTTGACAAGATTTTTAAAGACCCATATCTCTCTAATATGGTATTGTTAGACCATCTAAGTGCTACACTTTGATACACTGACATATAGACTACAACCCCTTGGCATTATATCACCTAAAGATTTAACTGACTGTAAGTTATTCAAGCTTCAATAGCGTTGATTAACTATGACTTTGCTTTTTGGAAAACCCAGAAAAGCAAGAACAACCTTAGGTGTTTGGTTTGAACCTTAATAATTTTCGATTGTGTTATAGTTGGACACCATGATTGCCATAAACTTGTACTACTACACCAACACTACAACTTGGTTGCACTGACAAACCTAGAAACTTAACAGGTTGTAAATAATTTGTGGTCAAAGTAGGGGGGCTCAGAGCTGTTCTTCATGGCTCAAGAACACATTTAGCTACACTTTCTGTCACTATAGCCTCTAGCGATAATTTTTATTAAAAATTAATATTAATAATTAAAATAATTAAAACAAATAGAAATAAATACTAAATAATTATTAATAATTAATAATTAAGTTTTAAAATTCATTTGAAGTTATAATAAATAAATTTTAATATTTTGACATAAAATTTCAATAATATTTAATTTATTTAAATATTAATGATAATAAAATTATTTAATAATTCTAAATAAATTAGTTAAAAATGATATTAATGTTTTAAAAATCATTATACATGATAATAAATTATTTAAAAATGACACTAATGATTTAAAAATCATTATTATTAATAAAAAATTATTTAAAAATAATATTGATGATTTAAAAATCATTATGAATGATTATTAATTATTTAAAAATAATATTAAGGATTTTAAAATCATTTTAATTGATAATAAATTATTTAAAAATAATATTAATCATTTAAAAATTGTTTTGAGCTTCTAGAAACTATTATAAATAACATTTAAATTATCCAAAGTTATATTTAAACTTTTCAATAAATTTTATTGAAAAATAACTCGATAATTAATCGATAAAGTTATAAAACACCGAATAGACGTCAAAATCAACCCAGACACTAATAGTTTGATTAGATATTAGCTATTATTGTTTCTAATGACTATTATAAACATATTTAGGTTGCGTAGACAGTTTGAATAGCATAAGATAGTTGTTCTTCGAGAAGGCAAGTTCTCTCTAACTCAAACTCGAGTTATTATTTTTCAAGCATGTTGGTGGATAATTATTGTTGATTATTCCACATCTATGATTATTATTGAATATTCGCATTTATTGCAAGTTTTTCACACTATGTGCAAACTTTTTATTTTTATGCAAGTTTTCCAAGTACATTTAATTTTTGTATTAAATGTAATTCTTATATTAATGTCATATAAACTTTTTTAAAACATTATTCGTGATATCTAATATTAAAAGGGTTATTACTTCTTTTTCAAGCATAACCAAGCCATATGAACTGTTATTTGTGTAAGATGTATTTGATTTGATATCAAATCATAGACCGTGATAAAGTAATATTGTTTGGTACAAATATATACTGATACTATTATGACCGACATTTATACACTGACCGAGGTTTATTTATGACCGATATTTGTAATAATGAATGGGGGTTATTTGGAGAGGATGGTATGCATACTCCTAGGGTGTCTGGTTGAACAAATCAACCCGGGTGGCTAAGTCTTTATGACTGACAGAAACTCGTAATGTGTGGGGTTTGGCAAATCAGACCTCAGTATATATATGTGGAAAAAATTTAAACTTTATGCTCATTCAATTCAGATTTTGTATGAGTATAATGTAGAACTTGATTAAAACTTGCTGAGCTTTCTGTAGCTCATCCTTGCAAATATTCTTTTTAATTTCCAGTCAGGAATGATGTACCCGGAAGTTCCAGTACTTATGGATAGGAAAGCTTAATTTATTATATTAAGACAAGGATATCTTTTTGCAGACTCTGATGTAACACTTAACTATATTTGAGACTTATGTAATTAAATGTTAAGTTGTGTAATATATTATCTGTTTTTATGCATTGCTTAGTTTTAACCTTTCTAAAAAAATAGAAAAGAGTACAGTATCTATATGAACTATACATCTGAATGAGGGTATTAAATGATTTTGGGAGTTCTGTATGATTTGAGGTTGTGCCCCTCAGTTCTAGGAACAATCATATAATTCATACTGTGAATGTCAGATAAATAGGGATTATTGATATGAAAGAAATATCTGTGAGACTATATATCTATATATCCAAGTGAGGGTATCCATACATAATAATTTTTTTGACGAGAACTACATCTTTCATGGAATACTGTGAATTTTTGATTTATAGAAGTTATAGTCTTATGGAATATTTACGTGAACACAAAATCTGCTACAGGGAATGTAGAGAATTTAAGGGTGTCACACTTTCCCAAGTTATAACTCCTTTTCCCGCTCTCTATTGATTTGCTTCCCACCAATAAATCACTTAACCCTTCATTATATATGTAGCATATGCAATCTTCAGATCTTCACCCACATGAGCAATGGTGAATGCTTATTCCATCTCCTTGATCCAAGTTTGAGCCTCGATAGGATCGGTAGTTCCCCTAAATTCTGGAGGTCCTATACTCTTAAAGTCATTAAAGTTGGTTACCAAAATCGCTTGGGAGTTACTGCGTAACAAGTCGACTAATCATAGAATAGGGTCTACTTGATCTCTCTCATTATTGATCGATTCCTTTGGTGTCATTAGTTTACGATGTAAGGCGATTTTTTGCATCATAAAATTTCATTTTTATTATTTAATTATATTCTTTAAATGTTTTTTAATGCAAAAGAAAAATTTATAACACATTTTTGAAATAAGAACATTTATATTCATATGCAAAAATCATTACATCAATATGATCATTTTCTAGCATACTTTAATAAATGTCAACATCTATCCCCTACTATCACAAAAGTTGGGGAACACTGACATATTACCCCTCTAACAAGCATATACTTGGGGTTTACATAACTATCCCACATCTCACCCAAAAGATTGTGATTACATACTAGTACATACATAAAAACAACAACTACTACTAGACTACTGACAAATAAGTCTTAACTCAAAGATCCCGCTCCCAATCGCCCCCTCATAATCTATTCGCCCCATGTGAGCCATTATGTCTCTACTCATGGTATAACGGGTCTATTCCTGCTCTGCGGGGTAATGGTACATGTAAGACCCCGACTTTTATGAAATAAAAGTCTAATTTAATTTATGATTATTATTCTAAAATTGTAAAATGTTAAATTGATAAATGGTGAAACGAACATTTAATCGGATAAGTGAGCTAATAAAAGAGGAGAGGGATTTAATTCTTCTAAGCAGCCCATGTAGGCATCTAAGTGCTGATGTCTAAATGTGAGTGGGAAATTATGGGGGGGAACAAAGAATGGGACATCTTGGAAATTAAGGAGGAGAGATGGGACCTTAGTGTTGGAAATAATTAAGCCTAATAAGGCAATTTTTAGCATCTTCACTCCTCACAATTCCCTCCCATTAAAAGTTGCAAAGAAATAAGAGAGAGAAAATAGAAAAGAAGAAGAAGAAGAATAAGAAGAATAAAGAGAAGGAAATAAAGAAGAAATCAAGAAAGGTATTTTCAAAATCTTGATAATTTTAGTTTTTATAGATTTTATGTAAAGATTACATACTTATGTATGTATTGGATGATTTAAACTTGCATAAATATTAATCAAAGGAAAGAAATCAAGAAATTAAAAGAAGAACAAAATATGGAAATTTTTAGAAAAATTAGTTTACTACTTGAATTTGTAAAATCAATAACTCCTTGTGCATAATGAGTTAGGGGATGAGCCATATATCAAAAGAAAGTCGTGGAAGTAAGCTAAACGCAGAAATTTGAATCACCCAAAAATTCTTTGTAGATTTTTCGTTGGGACTATTTGAGTGAAACTGGTTTGAAGGACTCATAGTCCGAAAAATCAGAGTTCTTAATCCTTATTGCGTGAGTTATAATTTTTAATCCAACCGTTGGATCATTGTAATTTTCGGATATATTATACATATATAAGTTGAATATATGTCCACAAGTTTTGAACCGTTAAAGATTAATGCATGATTTGTTATGAATTTTAAGAGGTGAGTGATTCAAAAAATTTTGAAGCAGAATTTTCTGTAAGCCTTTCTCTCTATATTAAAGTCAGAATTTGGAAAACCTTCCTTCTACAAAGTTGTAGAGAATTAAATTTTACATAGAAATGACATAAGATCTATATTTTTCTGACACAAGGGCTAATTATTATGAATTATTGAAGTTTCTGAATATTGGAATTTATAATTAATTTATTAGAAAAATTATTTGGGCTGAAATATTTTTATAGAATGCTTATAATATCATCTTAGAATTTCAGTAAATTTTGATGAATTATTGAAAAGCGTATAATTATTATATTTTTAAACTATTTATAGTTAGTTTGAAAATAGAAGAAATTCATAGAAAATTCTATAAATGATGAAAAAATATGAACCTTGGTGAAAAATCTTATAATATTATTTTACAATTTTTGGTCAGTTTTGAAAAATTATTAAATAATAGAAACATTTATTATATTTTTAAGCTATTTATGCTTAGTTTTAAAATGGAGAAAGTTCATAGAAAATTCTATGAATGGTGAAAAATTATGAATTTTGGAGAAAAATATTATAATAATACAAGATTAATATGGATGATGTTTTAAATGTATACAAGTATATGGAGTTAGTATTTCTATTTTGAAGCTATTAAATGATAGTTTTATAAATAGAAATAATTATAGGAAATTATCAGATATAGAAAGTGACAGAATAACCTTTTTATAAAAAATAACGACAAAGTTTTTATCGTTAAACTGTTAAAATACCCGATGATAAAATACAATGAATACACGGATTCCACAAAGAGAGTACACGGATTTCACAAGAGCACACCAGATTGCACATTGATTCATATTATTGATTCTTACATAAGAAGTCTTTTTATGTAATAATTGTGAAAAATGGTTCAAAGATTTTAAATAATTGAAATAAATTAAAGATAATATTATTTGTTTATTCAATTATTTTCTTTTACAAAAGTAAGTTTAGATAAGATGAATGTCTTTTTTATAACCACAACTCTATTATTGAACAAATTTTGTTAAACGCGCTTTGAACGCCCCGTAAAATCGAACCTTTTGTAAATACTTTTAATAATGAATAAAATAATATTAATTATTATTACGAGTTGATAAGATGAATTAAAGTGTTTGAATTTTTAACTACGAAAAATAAAAGTTTGAATTTCTAAGACGAAATAAAAGCTTTCTAAAATTTTAAAAAAACTATTCATCATTTTCTCGCTTCGCCGAATTATTTTTGAACTTCCGAGAAATGCGTAGCATTATAATATCAAGGGGAGATGGATTATGTAATAATAATCGAAGTATGAAAAATGCAATATTTCGCATGCAGACTTATTTTGCGAACGTTAGGAATATTAAGCATTAAGAATAGAATGTATTGATTATATGATACGTAAGTATTATATGAGGTATTGAAATCAAGTATGATACGAAGTATTATACGAGTATGTTTGAAGAATGGAATAACGTATGTTATGAATTAGTATACGAGCTAGCATACGAGAATTATACGTGTAATATATATATATGTCAAGGTTTTTAATTAAATGGAATGGACTTGTAGGATTGTTAGCATATTGGTAGAAGTCCAATAGAAATTTGATGTGCAAGCCCAAGTGTTTGATAATTAAAAGTCCTAGCTAAAGTAATGCAAGCCCAATAGAAATAAGCTAAACTAATTGAAGCAAGCCCAATGTCATGATCCATTGGATAAATAGGATCCATGGAGCAACCAAGGTGAATATGGGTAAGACTTGGTAAACAAGAACTTTAAGTGGTGACCAAGTATAAGATAAGTCTTGTGGTGGCCAAGTAATAGAAGTGATAAGCAAGTTTACTTAGGGCTAAAGCAATGAATAGTAAGGAGGTTAGTTGAGGAGGTGGGAGGTTATAATGACCATAATACCCTAACTTTGAGAGCTCTATAAATAGCAAGCTCACAATTCATTTTTTGCTTGATTAAATTTCATTCAACTTCTATCAAGATAAGTGCTTAAGTGTTAGAGAGAATAAGTCAAGAATAAGCCAAAACATCCTTTGCTAGATTTTCAAAGAGAAGAGAAGTACTAGTCTTCAAGGGTAAGACTCTAGTCTAATACATCTTTTATCTCTATCATTGTAGGGTGATAAGAGAAGTGTAATTGTATGCTAAGAACATATAAGAAGTGATTAATGAATGAACTTAAGCCGATTAAGATGTGAATAAGCAACTCAGAACCTAAATAAGTTGATAAACTTATGAAGAAATTATCATATGATTGTCATATGATGTTAGTATGTTCAATATGGTATGAGAACATTGAGTAAATGACTTAAGTCTATATTAAGTCATAAGAAATGGAATTCGTAGTTTATAAGTTGATTAAGTCATTAACTTATGAGAATAAGTCAAAAATTACTTTATTAATAAGTTGGTGTAATAAGTAACTTAAAATGTTCATATGATGATTAAAATCCATTTAGAAAGATAATCAAATCATTAGTAATGAGGTTTCACTTAATTCACACGATTGATTTATAATCGCCAAATTTCGTGAAATTCTCGAAATGGAAGTCGTATTTTGTGTTTGAACTCGAAAACGTTGGTTTTCGATAGAGACAAGTCAAATTTGGCATTATAGAGTTGCGGACTCAAAAATGACCGAATTATGACTTGTAACAAAGAAACGAGCGTTGAACGTTCACGAACATTTATCGTTTTCGTTAAAAATGAACTAATAGGTGAAATTTTAGCAAACGAAGTCGAATAGATAAAATTCTTGTATGAACGCATAGAGTATGTAATTTGTGAACCGTAGGCTTTTGAACGAGCAAATTCAGACTTATAACGAAGAAGTTATGCGTCCGGGAGTTTCGCAAAATTTCAAAATCTGCAAAATTGTCTGAGGCACAGAGTTCGCGCTGCAGCGTGACTCACAACTTTAAGGCCCACGCCACGCAGCGGGAGCGAGACAGGCACACTGTTAACTCATCGCCGCAGCATGCATGGCCATATAACAGAGGAGACTCTCATGCAGCAGCAGCCGAGTCCGACTTGCATATCGTTAACTCACATGCCGCAAATGCATTTAAGAGAAAGAAAGGGTGGCGCCGCAGCGCCAACCCTAGGGTTTGGACAATGATGAAGGTTTACAAGTATAGCATGAACAATAACTTAGTAATAATAAATTGAGGAACCTAATAAGGTATGGTAAGCTATTTTAAACCTTATTTATGTTGTTTAAAGGTTGAAGGTAAGTAATCAATCATGAATGTAACAAAAAGCCGGAACCAATAATAACAAATCTAAGTAAGAATTAGATTGAGATGAAGGGTAAGATATAGTAGTATACCTACTTGATTATATATGACCTAATGTGGTATGTTATATGATCATGTATTGTAGAGACTTAGAGACTTAAAGTGTACGTGTGATAAAAAGTAAGCAGACGCTAAAGGCAAGTATTCTAACCCATGTTCCATTTCAGTCTGGACAAGCTTTGAAATTCATGTATTATTTCGCATGAAGTCTTGTATGATTAAGTCAAAGCCAATTCTTTCAGCTAAACTTATATTATGATTCTATCAAGCATGATTAATGTTTACCGAGTTATATTGGTGTGGTTTTTAAACGAAGATTGAGTATGCTAAAATGTTTTTGTCGTTCAACGACAGGCACATGAGGTTGCCACAACTTAAACGTATACACATTTAATAAATGTAGTGTTGATCAACATAGAGTACTATAGGCTGATCACCTAGACGTGCTCGTAAGTAATGTCGGACTTACGGACTTAGTGCCTGGATGTCATTTTCAAAAGAACTTATGAAATGCTCAAGGTCTTGGACCAAAATTGATGTTTTACTGAATATTATTGTTGTAAAAAGTTTTGAATGAAAAGAAGTGTTATTTTGAATTATCGATAGTACTTCGTAACTATTGTTCAGTTATTAAAGATATACGAGTTCTATGTTTCAAGCATGTTGTTTATTAGAATTGTAGTACTTGCTGAGCTAGTCATGCTCACTCTTGCTTGAACCATATGAACACAGCTAAGATCGACTGGACCGAAGGCTCCGACAAGGATAAGGGCAATGTGAAGACGAACCCTTAAATTACTTATGTAATAGTATAGGTGAATGTTTGTAATATATTGAATATTATGACAAGAACAGATGTATGGGTTATAAAGAACATGGGGAAATGTAATATTATTTTGAAAATATAGAAGACATATCCGTTCTTTTGAGACTTTTCAATTGAATATATGTGTGAATGGTAGTACCGTGTAGCACCATCTATCGGGTTGGAAGATACCCAGATTTGGGGGTGTCACAGGTTGGTATCAAAGCATTAGGTTATAAAACTTAAGGGGGGATTAAAAACCTTAAGTCATAACCTTAAGAGAAGTCAAAGAAGTAAAAGAAGAAAATAACCTTATAAAAATGCATTATGATTATGTTATGTGTTTTTATTACTCTACTGACGTGTACTAATCAATTTAATTATTTTGTGTAGATGTCAGGAGTAAATGGAATGTATGTAGATGGGTAGGCTATTAGTGAAGAATCGGTGAACCAAGTAGAGATCATACCGAACCCCATAACGGCAGAGCCGGAGTTAGTTGTTATTGAGTCTTGAGACTCAGAGGATCCTGACCTCATGTGAGTATTCGATGATATGATAGAGGAGGAAGTGGAGGCAGTGTCCTTTAATCCCGTAGCTATAGCAGCAGAGATAGCTCCTGGGGGGTCGATGATGTCTCTGTTCATGTCAGTATTAGATAGAAATATCCATTACTATCCAGAGGTTAAGGAGCTGAAGGCAGAGCTCCAAGCTATCATAGAGGATAAGACTGATGTGGAGTCCATGTGGGAGCAGGAGCACGATGAAAGGGTTTTGGCCAAGGACAATGTCCATGAGTTAAAACATGAGGTCTTTGAGCTCAAGGAGGAGCTAAAGACCAAACTGTAGAAGATAGGGAGGATGTCCTATATTCATAGGAGTTCTCATACAGATTTTCAGCAGCAGGTAGCTGGATATCCTGTAGAGGTGGGGCAGATGCGGCATACTATTAGCCGTGATATCATTGTCGGTCTTGCCAAGGCAGATTTCAATAATGCCTTAAGGCAGATGTAATCTAGTACTAGCTAGAGTAGTTTAGGTATGTAAATATTTTGTAATTAGTAGTGACATAAAGTCCTTTTTTGTATAGTGAAGGGTAGTCTTTTGTAAATCCCAATTTTTGAAAAGCAAAAGTAATGTAATCAGCTTAGGCTGTGTAATGTAAACAATGTAGTATTATACTACAAAGAATGAATGAATATAATCCTTTTTATGGAAAACAATGAGTAATGGGTGTTGAAGTTATTGTTTAATATCGAATAATAACTAATAAAGAAAGGAATAATAACGAAATGTGTTTATTGTATCAGCAAAATGCCGCCGAGAAGAGTGCAACGTAACCAAGGAGCTAATGTGAATCAACCGGAGGGAGGTCCGGTTAACCCGATGCAGGAGTTTGTTAATTTATTAACAGCTGCCTTTAATAGAATAGGGGCTAATATCCTCAGAATCTCAGGAGTAGCACGAGCTACTACCTTTAAGGATTTCAAGAGCGTGGGTCCGCTGGAGTTCAAAGGAACTACGGACCCTATTGAAGCCCAAACATGGGTGAAGGAAATAGAGAAAGCATTTGTGATAGCAAATGTCAACAAGACCCAAAAGGTTGCCTTTGGAACCTATATAATGAAGGGAGAGGCCAAATTTTGGTGGGAAGCCAATCGTGTAGGGTCGGATAGAGAATCTAACGTGGGAGAGGTTCAAGGAGATATTCTTCGAGAACTACTTTCCCACGAGCATGCAGGAAGGATGGAGATGGAGATGCTTCTTCGAGTTGAAACAAGGGACACATGTTTGTTCCCCAATACGCCGCCAAGTTTAATGAATCATGCGAGGTTCGCCCACACCAAGTGGATACCGAGGTTAGGAAGGCGCGATGACAGCTCGAAAGGTGGCTTGAAACCCGGCTCTATAAATGTATTTTGTTGTTTCAAAGTACTTCATTTGGAACCATTTTAGAGAAGGCGATAATCACCGAAGGTGGTAGTGAGGCTCGAAATAATACCACAAGGACAAGAAGAGCAAGGGGAAAGTGGATGGGGGAGTAAAGGTTGAAGGAGCCAGTGGTAGTGGCGAGGGACAAAAGAGGAAGGCGTTTAACTCTGGGAATACCAGAGTAAAGCAAGGAGACCCAAAGAGGAGAATGGAGGCCTGGAAGACCTGTGGGAAGATTCACTTAGGAGTCTGTCTCAAGGTGAAGGCCATCTGTTATAACTGTGGACAGGAGGGGCACATTGCGCCTAACTTTCCAAGTCCGAAGAAGAACCATGGATGCTTTGTGTGTGGGTCAAATGACCACATGGCAAAGAACTGCCCGAAGAAGGGGACGGGCGGGAACCGGGGCATTAATGGCGGTAAGTTAGCTATTAGTGGTCTAGCACAGCCGGGTAGGCCGATGGGCTGTAACTTTAACATGACAGTCCAAGATGTAGTTGCATCAGGGGACGTCGTCGCATGTATTATTATGATCAATGACATAAATGCTTACGTGTTGTTTGATTCGGGTGCTACTTGTTCGTTTATAGCATGCAATTTTGCTAGACGTTTAGGATTACTTCCCAAAAAGTTGCCTACACCTTTAAATATTAAGGTAGCAAACGAAGAAATAATTTCTGTTGAAGATGTTCATAGGAGTTGTTGCGTAGATATACGGGGTTGTAAATTATCGGTAGATTTGATATCGATAAAGTTAGGAGAATTCGACGTAATTCTTGGAATAGATTGGTTAGTTAACCATGGGGTAATTATAGATTGTCAAAAGAAATGTGTGAACATTGAGACGTTAAAACAACCTCAGGTAGTATTTTACGGGAATAGATCACCGGGACGTTCGTGTTGTCTAACCATGACACAAACTAGGAAATTACTGAGGAAGGGATGTGTAGGTTATCTGTGTCATTTTGTTGATACCTAGAGAGTGGTAGCAACCATGAAACAAATACCTATAGTGAGAGAATTCGCCGATGTATTTCCGAGTGAATTATCGGGTCTTCCGCCAGATAGGGAGACAGAGTTTGTAATAGACATCAGCCAAGAGCGGCACTAGCTTCCGTGGCACCGTATCGTATGGCGCGCCAAAGGGAGATGAAGGAGTTGATGGTGCAGTTACAAGAACTGTTGGACATGAAGTACATTCAACCGAGTGTTTCACCGTGGGGAGCACCGTAGATTATTTGTCAAGAAGAAGGACGGATCATTAAGACTTTGTATCGACTACCGAGAGAGTGAATAAGTTAACGATAAAGAATAAATACCCATTGCCCGTGATCGATGATCTTTTGATCACTTGAAAGGGGCTAAGTATTTTTCTAAAATAGATTTAAGAACGGGTATCACCAGCTGAAGGTTAGGAAGGAGGATGTACCAAAGACAACATTCAGACTCAAGTATGGTCATTACTAGTTTTTCGGTGATGTCATTTGGGTTGACTAATGCACCAAATTTGATTTATGGATATGATGAACAGTGTTCAAACAATATTTGGACAAGTTTGTCATGGTGTTTATTGATGATATTCTAGTCTATTCAAAGATGCCGAAGATCATGCTTCGAACACCTAAGATTAGTGTTGGAGACACTAAGAAAGGAGAAGTTGTATGCGAAAATTCACTAAGTGTGAATTTTGGTTGAGAAGGTACAATTTTTAGGTCATGTCATTGACTATGAGGGATCTCTCAGTAGATCCAAAGAAAGGTGGAAGCCGTGATGAATTGGGAACAATCAAAAAACACCGAATCGAGGTGCGTAGTTTCCTAGGGTTAGCGGGTTACTATCGAGAGATTCATCCAGATTTTTTCAAGATAGCTACTCCATTGATTAACTTGACAAGGAAGATGGTGAAATACGCGCATGGACCGATAAGTGTGAGGATAGTTTTCAAGAATTAAAGAAGAGATTGAGTGAAGTGCCTGCTTTGTCATTTCCTCACGACACAAGAAATTTTGTAGTTTATAGCATGCTTCACATAGAGGACTTGGTTATGTGCTCATGCAAATGGCAAGGTCATTGCAGATGCATCTAGGCAGTTGAAGGATTATGAGAAAGTTTATCCTACTCATGATCCGAACTAGCAGCAGAGAGTTTTTGCTAAAAGATATGGAGACATTATCTTTATGGAGAAAAATGTGAGATATACACGGACCACAAGAGTCTAAAATATATCTTCACACAAAAGGAGTTGAATATGAGGCAGATGAGATGGTTGGAGTTGATAAAGGATTACGACTGTGAAATCCTGTATCACCCTGGAAAAGCCAATGTAGTTGCCGACGCCTTAAGTAGGAAGGGTCGGGAAAAGTTGTCTTTGTTAACGGATCAAACTGAGTTAATAACAGAGATGGCTAGGATGGAATTGGAAGTGAAGATACCAAGTAAAGTAGGACAAATGCTGTTTACGATGGAGATGCAATCTACCATCGTAGAAAGAGTTAAGAAGGTGCAACTCAAAACTGATGAGTGTGACCGGATAAAGGAGCGGCTAGCCAATGAAAAAGATATCAATTATAGTCTTGATAATGAAGGATTATTAAGATTTGAAGGAAGAATTTCGGTTCCGAATGAGACGAAATTAAAGGAGCAGGTATTATAAGAGGCTCATAGTTCGAGGTTTTCGTTTCATCCTGGTAGTACTAAGATGTATCAAGACCTTCGACAGAGTTTTTGGTACGAACATATGAGAGAGAGAGATAGCAGTATGTGAGTAGGTGCTTGACTTGCCAGAAAGTTAAGGCCGAACATCAATGACCAAGTGGCTTGTTACAGTTATTGGAAATTCCAGAGTGGAAGTGGGAAAATATCACGATGGATTTTGTGGTGGGACTTCCGACTACAACGAAAGGGTATGATGCGATTTGGGTAATAGTGGATCGATTGACGAAGTCGGCTCACTTTTTTCCAATCAGAGTTAAGTATAACTTAGATCAGTTAGCTAGACTCTATGTTAAGGAAATAATTTCCAGACATGGAGTACCAGTATCAATTGTGTCAGATCGTGATCCACGATTCACATCGAAATTTTGGAGAAGTCTACAAGAGCAGATGGGAACGTAGTTGAATTTGAGTACGGCGTATCATCCACAAACTAATGGACAGAGCGAGAGAACAATTCAGACGTTATAAGATATGCTAAGATCTTTCGTCATGGATTTCAAGGGTAGTTGGGATGATCATCTACCATTAGTGGAGTTTACATATAACAATTGTTATCATGCAAGCATAGGTATGCCACCTTACGAAGCTTTGTATGGTAGGAAATGCAGAACACCACTGTATTGGGATGAGGTAGGAGAACACCGTATGCTAGGACCAGAATTGGTGCAACAAACAGCGGACATTGTCAAGATGATACAAATGCGTCTTCTAGCAACTTAAAGATAGAGGAAGTTTACAAATTCGCATAGAGAGAATAGAAAATTTGAAGTAGGTTCGTACGTATTTCTAAAAGTATCTCCCTGGAAAGGAAAGATACGTTTTGGGAAAAAGGGAAAGTTAAGTCTGAGGTTTATATGACCTTTTGAGGTATTATAATGGGTAGGTGAGGTAGCTTACATGATAGCATTACCTTCAGACTTAGAACGAATACATAATGTGTTCCACGTGTCCATGTTACGTCCTTATAAGCCAGATTATAAACACGTGATAGAATATGAGCCTATTCATATCGAGAAGGACTTAACGTACGAAGAAACGCCGATTCAAATTGTCGATAGAAAGGAACAAGTTCTGCGGAACAAAGTCATATCTTCCATAAAGGTGATATGGAAAAACCACGATGCAGAAGAAGCAACATGAGAGTTGGAAGAAATGATGAGAAAGAATTACCTTCAATTGTTTGTGTAATTTTTTTTTGCGAGATTTTGGGGATAGAATCCTTATAAGGGGGAGAGAATGTAACGCCCCAGAAAATTGAACCTTTTGGAAATACTTTTAATAATGAATAAAATAATATTATTTATTATTATTACAAGTTGATAAGATGAATGTCATTTTATATAACCTAGAAACGCTTGAACGTCAGTAGTATTTTAACTACGTGAGAGAATTAAAGTGTTTGAATTTCTAAGACGAAAAATAAAAGCTTTTCTGAGAAATTTTCCAAAAACTATTATTCATCATTTCTCGCTTTAGAATTATTTTTTTGAACTTCCGAGAAATGCGTAACGTTATAATATCAAGGGAAGATGGATTACGTAATAATAATCTAAGTATAGAAAACGCAATATTTCGGATGCAAACTTATTTTGAGAACGTTAGGAATATTAAGCGTTAAGAATAGAATGTATTGATTATATGATACGTAAGTATTATATGAGGCATTGAAAGCAAGTATGATACGAAGTATTATACAAGTATGTATGATGAATGGAATAACGTATGTTATGAATTAGTATACGAGCTAACATACGAGAATTATACGTGTAGTATATATATGTCAAGGTTTTTAATTAAATGGAATGGACTTGTAGGATTGTTAGCATATTGGTAGAAGTCTAATAGAAATTGGATGTGCAAGCCCAAGTGTTTGATAATTAAAAGTCCTAGCTAAAGTAATGCAAGCCCAATAGAAATAAGCTAAACTAATTGAAGCAAGCCCAATGTCATGATCCATTGGATAAATAGGATCCATGGAGCAACCAAGGTGAATATGGGTAAGACTTGGTAAGCAAGAACTTTAAGTGGTGACCAAGTATAAGATAAGTCTTGTGGTGGCCAAGTAATAGAAGTGATAAACAAGTTTACTTAGGGCTAAAGCAATGAATAGTAAGTAGGTTGGTTGAGGAGGTGGGAGGTTATAATGACCATAATACCCTAACTTTGAGAGCTCTATAAATAGGAAGCTCACAATTCATTTGTTGCTTGATTAAATTTCATTCAACTTCTATCAAGATAAGTGCTTAAGTGTCATAGAGAATAAGTCAAGAATAAGCCAAAACATCCTTTGCTAGATTTTCAAAGAGAAGAGAAGTACTAGTCTTCAAGGGTAAGACTCTAGTCTAATACATCTTCTATCTCTATCTTTGTAGGGTGATAAGAGAAGTGTAATTGTATGCTAAGAACATATAATAAGTGTTTAATGAATGAACTTAAGCCGATTAAGTTATGAATAAGCAACTTGAACCTAAATAAGTTGATAAACTTATGAAGAAATGATCATATGATTGTCATATGATGTTAGTATGTTCAATATGGTATGAAAACATTGAGTAAAGGACTTAAGTCTATATTAAGTCATCAGAAATGGAATTCGTAGTTTATAAGTTAATTAAGTCATTAACTTATGAGAATAAGTCAAAAATTACTTTATTAATAAGTTGGTGTAATAAGTAAATTAAAATGTTCATATGATGATTAAAATCCATTTAGAATGATAATAAAATACTTAGTAATGAGGTTTCGCCGAATTCACACGATTGGACGATAATCGTCGAATTCGTGAAATTCTCATAATGGGAGTCATATTTTGTGTTTGAACTCGAAAACATTGGTTTTCGACGGAGACAAGTCATATTTGGCATTATAGAGTTGCGGACTCAAAATGACCGATTCTCGACTTAGAACGAAGAACGAAGCGCTGAACGCTCACGAACGCTTATCGCTTTTTGTTAAAAATGAACTAATAGGTGAAATTTTATAAAACGAAGTCAAATAGATAAAATTCTTCAATGAACGCATAGAGTATGTAGTTTGTGAATCGTAGGCTTTTGAACGAGCCAATTCGGACTTATAACGAAAAAGTTATGCGTCCGGGAGTTTCACAAAATTTCAAAATCTGCAAAATTGTCTGAGGCACAGAGTCCGCGCCGCAGTGCGACTCACAGCTTTAAGGACCACGCCACAGTTATGAGGTCGAGACAGGCACATCGCTAATCAAGGCGTCAGCGCTACGACCATAATAAAGGAGACTCAGTCTTGCAGCAACGTCCGGGACTTGCATATCGTTAACTCACAGTCAGTACGGCTTTAAAGAGAAAGGGTGGTGCCATAGCGCCAACCCTAGGGTTTGGACAAGATGAAGGTTTACAAGTATAAGATGAACAAAGAACTCAAGAATAATAAAAACGAGGAACTTAATAAGGTATGGTAAGCTATTATTAAACCTTATTTACGTTGTTTAAAGGTTGAAGATAAGTAATCAATCATGAATGTAACGAAAAGCCGGAACTAATAATAACAAATCTAAGTCAGGATTAGATTGAGATGAAGGGTAAGATATAGTAGTATACCTACTTGATTATATATGAACTAATGTGGTATGTTATATGATTATGTATTGTAGAGACTTATAGACTTAAAGTGTACGTGTGATAAAAAGTAAGTAGACGCTAAAGGCAAGTATTCTAACCCTTGTTCAAGTTCAGTCTGGACAAGCTTTGAAATTCATGTATTCTTTCGCATGAAGTCTTGTATGATGAAGTCAAAGCCAATTCTTTCGGCTAGACATATATTATGATTCTATCAAGCATGATTAATGTTTACCGAGTTATATTGGTGTGGTTTTCAAATGAAGACTAAGTATGCTAAAATGTTTTTGTCGTTCAACAATAGGCACGTGAGGTTGCCACAACTTAAACGTATACACATTTAATGAATGTAGTGTTGATCAACATAGAGTATTATAGGCTGATCACCTAGACGTGCTCGTAAGTAATGTCGGACTTACAGACTTAGTGCCGGGATGTCCTTTTCAAAAGAAGTTATGAAATACTCAAGGTCTTGGACCGGAATTGATGTTTTACTGAATATTATTGTTGTAAAATGTTTTGAATGAAAGGAAGTGCTATTTTGAAGTATTGATAGTACTTCGTAACTATTGTTTAGTTATTGAAGATATACGAGTTCTATGTTTCAAGCATGTTGTTTATTAGAATTGTAGTACTTGCTGAGCTAGTCATGCTCACTCTTGCTTGAACCATATGAACACAGCTAAGATCGAACGGACTGAAGGCTGAGGCAAGGATAAGGTCAAGGCGAAGACGAACCCTTAAATTACTTATGTAATAGTATAGGTGAATGTTTGTAATATATTGAATATTATGACAAGAACAGATGTATGGGTTATAAAGAACCTGAGGAAATGTAATATTATTTTGAATATATAGAAGACATATCCGTTCTTTTGAGACTTTTCAATTGAATATATGTGTGAACGGTAGTACCGTGTAGCACCATATGTCAGGTTAGAAGATACCCAGATTTGGGGGCGTCACAGTACCAGTTGGTTTAATTTTCTCCGTGGGACCATAAATTCCATTACCATTATTTTATGCAGCTCATTTGGTAATTTTGTCAAAGCGTGTGTGCTAATTGTTTCCTTAATTTTCAATATAAAGAGGTTGCCCAGTTGAGCAATTAAACACACACCATCACTACACTAAAAATATAAAATTCTTTTTCTATAATATTGTTAGTATTTCTATTGAGTGTAATGTTACTTCAAGTGTAGATAAGGAATGCAAGTATTGTCTAAATTGATTAATTTCACAGAAAGCAGAATCAAGTCACATGCTAAGGTAAGGGATATCATTATAATGGTAAGGGGGTATCATTCTTATGGTAAAGGGATGTCATTTTCTTTCATAACATTATTATGGTAAGATATTATTATTCGTTTATTCAGTTTATCATTAAATGGTGAAAAGTGTTGAAATGATTAGAATATCATTAATAATTTGCGTTTCATCTAATATCTTGACCTGGATCGTTCTATTCAGTCTTAAGTTAAAATTTTGAGTCAGTGGCTTTACATTACTTAAACTTTATATTTTATCAGGAATTCTAATCGATTTTCTAGATATCATGTTGGCAATTTGGACTATGGATAATTAAGTTGGAAATCACTAAGATTTATTTTATCTTATTATTCTGATTATTTATATCCATTCATTATATATATCATTGTCATCATCCTCATGTTTATGATGTGGTAAAAAGTTATCATTGGCCCGTAGTGCATTGATGGACAGTTGTTTGCCATAATCATGACCACTGGTACTAATAAATATCCTTGGTCTGTAGTGCATGGATAATTCATGAATGTGATAATAATGAATATCTTTGGCTCGTAGTGTATGGATAATTCATGGATGTGATAATAATGAATATCCTTGGCCCGTAGTGCATAGATAATTCATGGATGTGATATTAATGAATATCCTTAGCCCGTAGTGCATGGATAATTCGTGGATGTAATAATAATGAATATCCTTGGCCCGTAGGGCATTGATAATTCATGAATGTGATACTAACGAATATCCTTGGCCCGTAGTGCATGGATAATTCATGGACGTGATACTAACGAATATCCTTGGCCCGTAGTGCATGGATAATTCGGTGATGTGGATTATTTATTTTACAGACAAATGATGTGGTAAAAATCCTCTTTGGCTTACGTGCAAAGATGGATTAATGTTACAGACAAATGATATGGTAAAAGTCATCTTTGGCCCGTAGTGCAAAGATGGACTGTTGATTATTGGTTTTACAGTTGTATATCTTTGACCCGTTGTGCAAAGATGGACTGTTGATTATTGGTTTTACAATTGTATATCTTTGGCCCGTAGTGCAAAGATGGACTGTTGATTATTGGTTTTATAGTTGTATGTCTTTGACCGTAGTTCAAAGATGAATTTAATGGAATAATTATAAACATAAACTGTAAATTGGTATAACCATGAGCTTTGTGTTTCAGGTAAAAACAGGTGGTGAAAGTTCTCTTTATCTTGGGTACAACGAAGAACTGTTGATTAGTGTTACAGGAATAAAATATTGATGATGGACTTTTAATTTGGAGAAGATAGTAGACATTATGTTCTACATAACTCTTCTAATGGATTGTTGATTCCGTTGCTATTATGGTTGAAAACTTTTATCATCTACCATAGTTCTAAATCTCTGATTTATTATTGATGAAGGCTATTGATAATGTAATTATCTTAAGTCATGATATTCTTTACTGTGCTATTTGTGCTCACCCCTTTTGTTTCACAATCTGTTGACTTATGTCATAATCCATCCTAAATGTTTTGACGATGACTATATTATACCTCTAATCATGCTCTATGAAATTTCAGGAAAAGAAATGGCATTACAGGAACATTTAGGAGGAAAATTTAAAGCTTGAAGTCTTTGAAGGACGAAAGGAACTTTGAGTCCTAGGAAATATATGTAAGCTCTTAGCATTAATTACTTTTCAATACAAGGTTTTAGGGCATGTGCTTTACATATATATATATAATTATTTTGATCATATTCCTCTAAAATATTAATCCGGAGTAAAATGTGTTTAACAAATTAAGCTAAATATCGTTACCATAATTCGTGAGATAGATTCACTAAGATCATGGAGTAAATGTTTAAAAGTTATTGCCTTAAATCATGCTTCATAATCTAAGGAAAACTATTAGTTATCCCACCGACCCACTTTATAGTAAATCATGTATGGTAATATGTTAGTGGATGTTTTTGAATACTGCATGATATGGAAAGATAATCAATATATTAGTGGATTTCCAGAAATTAAGATGATGATATATATAGTTATATAATTCCAGTGAATTTACCTATTTTCTTATCACAATACAGGATATAAAATGGGAGTTATAAGAGATATGTTTTAACCACGTGATGGGCACTCAATCAGGCCTAAACCTTTCATCAATCACACTGATATATATCATGATTTCAGTGAAATATCTCAAAATTGCTCATAACAGGTTTTCTATAGGAGCCATATAACTGGAAAGAGATTTGATCATATTGTGATTGGCACATAATCTGGATATTATACTAATTGTTAATCAAATGCATGATTTGTGCAATTTGTCTCAAACGGTCACTTATAGAATATGCGACCATGCAACGGTAACATACTAATATTAGCCTATAAAAGAACAAGGTCTATTGATAAGAAAAATAAGAAAAACATACTGCCTTTGATATACATAGAGAACAATAACATGTTTTTCTTCTACATTTTCTTCCTACTGCTAATTGTGATCTCATTAAAGAAGTTTCTGAGGTTGATTTCTGAAGTGGTCTTATAGCATATAAACTGGTAATATCTTTTTTGTTCATCATTGCATACTAGAGCCTTGCATTGTTAAGCGATTAATTGCTTTGATCAATAGACCTCTATTTGTATCCTAATTGATATTATCTAAATTTGTGTGGTAATCTGGTTTGGGTTTCTGTATTGTTACTATCAAGTTCGAGGAAAGAATAGGTGCACAAGGAGAAAAGGTGCTCAAAGTGGTTGAAACTTGTATTGTAATCAAAGTTGATTAATAAAAGTGAGTCTCTAATACTAGTTAGTATTGGACATGGATTAGGCTACTATTATAGAGGGTAGTAGTTGAACCACGTAAACATTCTTGTGTTTGTGTGATTGCTTATTGTGCTAAATTTTCTCATCATTCGGCTAACCATTAATCCAGCAGCCTGCATTCAATATCTAAAAATTTACAAAATTGATTTAGCAAACTGTATTCACATAATCATATTCTGAAAAGGCTAAGTATCTAAGTTAAGCATTTTGAAAAGTTTTAAATCAATTTAACATCTTGTCTTAACACTTTGGTCTATAAGGAATTGGAATCCAGCCTCCTGTATTGAATATCTAAAGGAATTTTTATTTGTTCAAATGTTTGACATTGTTTGTTCCTACACTTATTCAACCCCACCCCTTCTAAGTGTGCCTACTTAAATTTCATTTGGTATCAAAGCTTGGCTCTACTTATGACTTAAATTTCATTTGGTATCAAAGCTTGGCTCTACTTATCTTGGTCTTAAAGGTGATTTGTAAGGAAAGTGTGACAACCCGAGAAATTAGACAATTTATTAAAATCTTAAATGATGGATTTAAGGTCAAATAATAGACCTATACAGAAAATAAGTGTATGCCTTTGATATTTTTGGGAAGGAATTTTAAGGATTTCAAAATTCTGTGAAGGATTTAAGTGAATTATTCAGGATTAAGTGTATACGTGAATATGTTTTGTGTATATGTTCATTTATGTTTTCAGAATGTGGTTAAGGGTCAAGGTTTAACCAGATAAATTTAGTGTCAAACCCTATTATTATATTAAGAACGTCAACGTTCAGTTAGAAAACCCTAATGACTGATAAGAAACCCTAGAAACCGGTTCTGAAACCCTAATTTAAGTTCCGGGAATTCGAAACCCTAATTTAGAAATTGAAAACCCTAGTTTGGGAATGCAAATGCTGGTATAAGGTTTAAACGTTATTAATGATAACCTAATTAGGGTAACCCTAATTGATTTAGAAAACCCTAATTTCTGGTTTAGAAACCCTAATTTATAATTAGGGAAAACATGATTGTTAGTGTAATGATTTTAATGTTAATTAGGAAACATTAATCATAATTTTCAAGTTATATGTAATTAGAAAACCCTAATCTAATTAGGAAATCTAGTTTCTAAATTAGAAAGATTATTTTTCTATTTAATACCCTAATTCTTGGGTTATAAACCCTAATATACAATTTTGACCCTAATTGCTAAATTAGCAATTTTAATTAGGAAATAATAATCCAAATTAGCAAGATTGAATTTCATGATTACGAAATCTAAATATAAATATAGAATCCTAATTATTATTTTGAAATATTAATTTTATATTTCGAAAACCCTAAATTGGAAATCCTAGAAAATTTAATTATGGAAACCTTAGGTTTTAACCCTAAGGGTCAAACCCTAAGGGTTGCATCAAATGACAATTTTAGAATTAAAATTAGAAGCAAAATGACTAGAATGCCCTTATATCACATTCTTTAATTGTTAGCTTGTAAATCTTGCCATGATCTTGGGTTGGTGACTAACCCTAGCCCTAGCCCCAGCCATGTGTCCAAAATCAGCCACCAATTGCTAACAAATACATTGAATCAAATCTTATATAGATTAAAGAGAGAGAAAGGACCACTTTAGTTCTCATTTTCTCCCAAAACCTTCTCTCTCTAAAATTCGGGAATGGGGAGTGTGAGAGAGTGAGGAGATAAGCCATGATCATATCTTAACTCTCAAAGATCAGATCATCAAGGATCAGTTCAAGAATCAAAGCCTAATAGGTATAAAACCCTAAACCTATAAATCTTTTGATTTGATGTTAAATGTTGTTGTTTATTGGTTAAAGATATGTTAGAGGGTGTCATTTGATGATCTGGGTTGCCAAAACTTAGATCCATATCATTTAGATGCTCGAAATTAAAGTTTATAAAAATCTGGAAAAGTGACAAAATAAGGCCCCGATGTTCCCAATGTCGAGCCTCTAGATTCTTCTCAGATTAGATGTTTTGTGTGTTTTATGTTTTGGATTTGTTCTATGACATGTTGTGTATGAACTGGAATTGAAAACAGGGTCATAGCATGTCTAGATCTCTTGTTATATGTAGTCAAACTGCGTTGACCAAGCATGAAAAAGGGTTTCTGGGCAACCCATTAAACCGGCAGTTGTCTGACAACGTTTTGCAAGTGCTAGATCTGGTTGTGTTTTGTTAGTTTGGTCGTGTTGTTAGGTTTTTGTTGAAGAGGGGTATATGAACTACACATGTATGCCTTTAGATCACCCAGATCCGTAACATAATGATAGAAATTTGTGGTAAAACAACTGTTGACCAAACTGCTCAAGAACATTTTTGGGTTTTCCAGAAATGTTCAAGAACAATTCTTGGCCGGTAGTTTGACCGGCCTAAATCTTCGTTTGATGTTATTGTTTGACTAATTTAGTGTTATGATACTGTTCTATGACATTTATACTACAATCTGGTATCATAAAACCACTTAAAACATCACCAGACACCGGATTAATGAAGGCTCAAAAAGGGACCCTCGACACTGCTTGAGTTTTTGGGCAGCACAGAAACTCAAGAACATGTTTGGCAAGTATTTCTGAAGCATAGATCTTCTTATTGTATTGTTGTATGGACATGAACTCGATTGATAATAGTAGTATTACACTTATATTATAACAATAACACGTTAGCCAACTCAGAAACATAATGATCACAGATCTATCAGTGGTCAAACCACCTACGTCGAACACTAACATGAATTCTGGGTTTGGCCAAGAACAGCTCAAGAGTTCTGTCGCTATAGGACCCTTTAGTGACACTTATTTTCCGGAAATTAATTATTTTAATAAATAATTAGAGAAAAATAGTTTTAAATTATTATAAATACAAAATAAATTATTAAAAATTATTTTAAAGTCCAAAAATTAGTTTTTAATTATTTTGAGTATATTTCATAAATATTTAATATTTTTAGAATATAAATGGTATTTAATTTATTTAATTATAATATTAAATAAATTAGTTAAAAACGATTTTAATACTTGAAAAATCATGAAAAATTATATTATATAGTATAAGAAAATATTTTAAGTTATTTTTAATAGCTTTTAATATTTTGTGATGAAATTCACTAATAAATTTATATTAATGATATTAATTTATTTAATAAATATATTAAATAAATTATGGAAAAATAAAATTAATGTTTTAAAAATCATATAAAAATAATTTAGTGTTATAACAATATTTTAAGTTATAAAATATAACTTTTGATATTTTATCATGAAAATATTAATATTTTAATATTAAAAGCAATTATCTGATAATGGATTTAAGTGTTTAAAACTCATATAAATATGATTTTAAGGTATTAAAAATACTTTGTAATATTATAAATATATTATAATATTATGTTATGATTTCCATTAATATTTAGTATTAAATAAATATTAATGATAGAGGAATTATGTGGTATTTAATTCATTTAAATATGATATTAATGATTAAAAAATTATGATAAATGGTAATAATTACTAGCTTATGAAAAATAATTTGACTGATAATAAATTATCTAAGATATCTATGAACCAGTTTAGATCGAGTCTTAATGATTTTAGACTCAAGTTTTGTCCAACTAGACCGTCGGTATTATATTGTGATGATATTATTCTAATTTGTATTTCGATATTATTTATATATTAGGTCTTCAAACAAAGCTTAATAAATTGCGTAACCGTAATCGACCGAATATGCAAGTTTTTTTCTTAACTCTACTTAGAGTTATTTCATTCAGATATGCTTATGGTTAATCAATGCTGATTTCCATGTCTAAGAATTGTAGAATTGTAGAATTATAGAATTGTACTCTGTACATATTACATGTATAAGTCAGGTATGAAAGGCTGATCACCTTCATTACCATTCGGTCCAGATATATTTGTTCATGTTCAATACTTGTTCAGTCAAAAGTTTGTTCGTACTAATTCTCAACTATATTATTGAATTATAGCCAGTTTATTATTCAGACTCTTTCAATAACGATATATCCTTAAATAACTTTAAACTTGATGGGCAACCTTCATGCTCACCCTTCCTATATCATGATAAACATTGCAGATTAAGGCGAATACGTCGGATATAGGAAAATGTTAAAGACAGTTCCAGCTTTAAGTTTATGTGTGCGGTTAAGTTTGTATAAGTATTTTATATTAATGTTGTTGTAAGTCAAAGAAGTTATGATTTGTGTATAAGTTAAGGTTACTCGACCTTGGGGAATAGTGTGTAATGTTTAATGTATAAACAATTTATGTTTATATCTTCCGCAATAGTTATAGAATGATTGTACCAGATCCGTGGTGATTTGGGACCCGTATTTGGGGCTGTCACAGAAAGATTCTGACATGGCACAATTCGGAAACACTCATAAGGAAGGACAATCAACAAACCGACCTCCATTACTTTATGGAACAAAGAACTATAATTTTTGGAAATTCTGAATGAGGATCTAACTTAAGCGAGACCCATGGGAAAGGTGGGTGGTAGAGAATGAACCGGTTATTCCAAGGAAAAATGACGACGCTCCAAAAACTTTACTCGAGATGGATTCAACCGAAACCTATATGGTTTCATATGATTCAAAGGCAATGAATACACTTCTCAGCGGCATGGTACAATCCAAAATAGATAAAGTCTCATCATGCAACACAACAAAGGAGATATAGGATACTCTAGTGGTGAGTCACGAGGGTACATCCAAAGTACGAGAAGTTAAGTTAAGCATGCTCATGCATGATTATGAAATGTTAAAGCTAGAAAAGATAAAATAATCAAAATGGCTCAAGCACAATTTCTTATACTCATAAACTCCTTGAAGTTGCTCGACAAATCAATTCCACAAAGTGAAATCAATCGTAAGCTACTCCAGGCTATGCCCAAAAGGTTTGCATCCAAAATTACTACTCTTCAAGATTCTATCAATATTTCATCCATGGATACCTGAACTCTCTTTGGTGAACTGGAAGAATATGAACATCAATTAAAAAGATATGATGACGAGGAAGAAGTTCCTCAAAAGAAAGTGTTAGCCCTTAATGCAGGAATTGAAGAGGAACTTGAAGATAACTCAGATGATGAAATAGCTATGATCTCAAAAAGACTTAAGGGAGGACTCAAGATGATGAAATAGATAATATCCAAACTCAAATGGAGTCCTCATTATAATTAATATCACACTATTTTATAAAATAGTGAGGACTACTACAACCACCATCTCAGACCATCACTCTGTTCCCCGACTAGTTCCGGCTACGTTCTCAATTCCTGAAGAGAACAATGAAAGCAAAAGGGTGAGCTCAACTAGCCCAGTAAGAAATATTAAGACTAAGATAATGCAGAATAAATTATCGTTAGCCTTCAATAGTGTTAAACTAATAAACAACAAGTTTAACTACAGTAACAAGCAATCCATTAGAAGAGTCAAGTAGAGCATGATATCTACTGTCTTCTATGATTTAAAAAGTTTATTATCAATTTTATCGTTGAGACTCAGCTTAATAATCCACATCACTGAATTATCCATGCACTACGGGCCAAGGATATTCGTGTAATCACCAATGGTCATGATCATGCCAACAACTGTCCATCAATGCACTACAGACCAATAAGGACTTTTACCATATCATTTATAAAATTACAGGTCATGATTATACCAAATGATCCCTAGTCATAATCATACCGATCAATAGTCTATCTATGCACTACGGGCCAAAGATGACTTTCATAACAATATAAGCATGAGGATGATGACAATGATATATGAATTCAATTAAAAGAAAGCAAAGGATAAATTTTTAAAGATTTATAATTTAATTTATCCAGAATTCAATAATGTCCAAATTGTCAATATAATACTACTTTGTGGAGTAAAATTCAAGAATAATATTGTATCAAAAATAATTTGGACCGAAAAAATAATAATTTTTGTCATGAATAGTACCCCGGGTGAGTAGTACCCGAGTGAATAATACCCCATGAATAGTACCTCATGAATAGTACTCCAGCATGAAAAGATTAAAAATTATCAAGAATGCTCAGAATAATATTTCCATGAAAAGATACTAGATGAAACGCAAATTTCAAGGATATTATACTAATTTCTTGGAGTGTAGAAGCTAAAACTTAACAAAATAAGTGTAAAAATTGAAATCTGAAACGAATTAATATTACCTACATACTACAAAGTATGGAAGAAAATATAATTTCTTACGAATATTGAACAAAAATAATATCCCTTACCTTAAAAAGGAGAGTATTCCAACTGGTATAGCGAAGATATTCTTGAAGAAAACTTGCGCTGTTTTCTACACTTAAGTTTCCTAAAAATCGAAAGAAATATGCTCAATATTATAGAAGAAGAATTCTCTGATTATGGTGTGATTTTTAATTCTAAACTAAGCATCCTATTTATAGGATAATGGAAGGATACTATATTGAAAAAAATATCATGAACGCAAAATGGGGAAAAAATTTTCATGGGCATTTGACAGAAATTTTTTTGATTCTACTATGCAGACAGTATGCAAACACTATGCATAATAAAATATAATATATTCTAATTTTCATAAAAAACAAAACTTATTATTATAATATATATATATATATATATATATATATATATATATATATATATATATATATATATACTCCCTCCATTACACTCCACCCCTTTTTTTCCAATTCCCGTGACATACCCCCCATTTCCCCCCTCCCGGTGACCCAAATGTCATTATCACACGTGGGCCCCACCATATTATATATACAGAATAACTTTATATTGATTATTTTGAAAAATGTGTAACTGGGGGTCCAAATAATAATCAAAATTTATAACAAATACTTCATAAAAATCCCCTCAATATTTTTAACAACATTTATTCATCATTATTATAACTCGCAATATTAACAACTAGATCGTTCCCAGGAAAGAGGGGGTTTTCCGATAAAGATTTCTCCATATTGGCGCGCAATTAGGTGACCAAACCCCTTTTCTCGACAGAACTTTCTAGACATTGTTAATTATGCAAATAATAATATGAATAACTTGTCTTCTCAATTATTGATTTAATAATATAAAATATTGTGACAATAATTGAATCAATAACGTGAGATACTATGCAACAATTACTGTGGTAATAATTTGAATATAACTGAGCGATTTCTCACGTAAGCATTAATAATCAATATCATGTGCTACTATGCAACCACGCTTATTACTATACTTTTATCACCTGTTATTTTAATAGTTAACGGTAAAACTTTCACCGTTATTTTTTATAAAAAGATATTTCTGTCATTTTCTAACTCCTATAATAATTCCGTTGTGGGGTCCCCAATGATTGTGCCGTCGTACGAATATTTCCTGTTAAAAAGAATATTCCTCGACCAATCGAATATTTTATAATAATTTGCATACTTTGCAAAATTTATAAATATTTCCCATAACGATAACATTATATCAAATCCACACCATAATAATCAAAAATATAATTCGAGAAAAAATTTATCTTTATTTATGAAAGTTTGGGGTCTTACAACCTCCCCTTCTTATGAAATTTCATCCTCAAAATTGGGGTACGTACCTGGTATGTCAAGGAGGTGAGGATACCTTGATTTTACTTCAGATTCTAACACCCAGGTCATTTCCTCAACATCGTGGTTTCTCCACAAAATATTGGCTTGAGGTATAACCTTTGAGCGTAGAATATGTTCCTTCTTATCCAAGATTTTAACACGTACCTCTTCATACGTTAAATCTTCCGCTATTTCGTCCGGTTCTAAATCAATAATGTGGTTCTAGTCTTTCACATATTTAGGTAACATAGATATGTTAAAAATGTTATGAACACAAGACATACTTGGCGGTAAGGCGAGTCTATAGGCCACAGTTCCTACTCGATCGAGGATTTTAAATAGGCCAATGAATCGAGGATTAAGCTTTCCGCTCTTTCTAAATCTCATAACTCCCTTCCATGGAGCAACACGTAATAACACATGATCTCCAACATTGAATTACACGTCCTTTCGATGAAGACCAACATAACTCTTTTGACGATCTTGTGAGGTTTTTATACGTTGTCGGATCATTTGAATCTTTTCCATTGTCATGCGTACCAATTTCGGTCCCAACAACATTTCTTCACCCACCTCATCCCAGCATACTGGAGAATGACACTTGCGTCCATACAACGCCTCGAATGGAGCCATGCCAATACTTTCTTGATAACTATTGTTGTAGGAGAATTCCACCAATGACAAGAACTTATCCCAACTTCCTTTGAAGTCAAGAACACAGAGTCTTAATAGATCTTCAAGAGTTTGAATAGTCATCTCTAACTGCCCATCCGTTTAAGGATGATATGCTGAACTAAATCGTAAATCCGTGCCCATAGCTTTTTATAAACTAACCCAAAATTATGAAGTGATTCTTGTGTCTTGATCAAAAACTATGGATACTGGCATACCATGCAGTCTTACAATCTCATTTATGTATATACGAGCAAGACGTTCAAGTGAATAACTTTCACGTATAGGTAAGAAATGAGCAGACTTGGTTAGTCTATCGACAATGACCCAAATCCCATCTATACCTTGAGAAATCTTGGGAAGACCAGTAACAAAATCCATGGTAATGTACTCCCACTTCCATTCTAGAATTTCAAGTGGTTGCAATAGACCTTTTAGTACTTGATGCTCCGCCTTGACTCGTTGATAAGTTAGACACCTTGAGATAAACTCCATTATCTCTTTCTTTATGCTGCTCCACAAAAATGTATATTGAAGATCATGATATATTTTGGTACTCCCAGGATAGATTGCAAACGGTGTGTTGTGCGCCTCCATCATGATTTTATACTTCAAATAAGAGTTGTTAGGAACACAAAGTCTGGAGTTGATTCGAAGTATTCCTTCTTCATCGATTCTTGCTTCCGAAATAGCACCTTCTTGCACTTTCTTCCTCATACGCATTAGCTCTAGGTCTTTGGCTTGAGTAACTTTCACTTTATCGATTAAAGTAGGTTCTACTCGTATATTTGACATCATCATGTGGGTCCCTAGAGTCTTTAACTCTATCTTTATCCTTTGTAAGTCATACTAAATTGGCCTTTGCATTGACAATATCGTACTCGTACCCGCATATAATCTTCTGCTCAACGCGTCAACTACCACGTTCGCTTTTCTATGATGGTATTGAATGGTATGATCATAATCTTTCAATAGCTCGAGCCAACGACATTGTCGCATGTTGAGTTCCTTTTGGGTGAAGAAATATTTGAGGCTTTTATGATCATTATAGATCTCCACCTTCTCCCCATACATGTAATGCCTCCAGATTTTAAGCGCAAAAATGATTGCTGCCAACTCTAGATCATGAGTAGGATAATTCCTCTCATATTCTTTGAGTTGTTGTGAGGCATAAGCTATAACTTTCCCATGTTGTATGAGAACACATCCTAACCCTCTTCCTGAAGCATCGCTGTAGATGACAAATCCCTTTGAACCAGATGGTATTGTCAAAATAGGTGCTGAAATGAGTCTTCTCTTGAGTTCTTGAAAACTCTTCTCACATTCCTCACTCCAACCGAATTTTATATCTTTTCGAGTCAACTAAGTTAATGGAGTAGCGATTCGAGAAAATTCTTCCACGAATCTCCAATAAGAACCAGCTAAGCCCAAAAAGCTATGTACTTCGGTTACTGACTTAGGTTGCTCCCAGCTTTGTATTACTTCAACCTTTATTGGGTCAATAAATATTTCGTGATTTGATATCACATGCCCAAGGAATGCTACTTCGCCAGAACTCGCATTTCTTTAACTTGGCGTAAAGCTTATTTTCACGAAGCTTTTGGAGTATCAGCCTTAGGTGTTGCTCATGATTTTCATGGCTTTTGGAATAAATGAGGATTTCATCAATAAAGACAACCACAAAATGAACCAAATATTCCTTGAATACTCGGTTCATCATATCCGTGAAGGCAGCAGGAGCATTTGTCAATCCAAAAAGCAATACTAGGAATTCGTAATGCCCGTACCGAGTTCTAAAAGCAGACTTTAGAATGTCATCAGTTTTAATCTTTAAGTGATGATATCCGGAATGAAGATCGATCTTTGAAAAGAATTTAGCGCCTTGCAACTGGTCAAACAGGTCATCAATGCGAGGTAACTGATACCTATTTTTGATAGTGACATGATTCAACTCCCGATAATTAATACAAAGTCGCATACTTCCGTCTTTCTTCTTTACGAATATAACTGGAGCACCCCAAGGAGACGTACTAGGAGGAATGAAATCGATGTTTAACAATTCCTGTAATTGGGTTTTTAACTCCTGAAGTTCAATAAGAGTCATTTGATATGGGGCTTTGGAAATGGGTTTTGTACTGGGTTCAAGGTCGATACAAAATTTGATTTCACGCTCTGGGGTAGGCCAGGAAGTTCTTCAAGGAATACGTCAGGATATTTATTAACAAATAAGCCTTATGAACATATGCCATCATGGTCTAATCTATACTTATATTTCATTTTCCAAATCCATACAAGAAATTAGTGTGAATGGTGATCAAGCATTCAAGCATTTAGCACAACCATAATGGGAAATCCACTAATAAATATACAACATCATAATAAGGCATACATATTTAGACTACACATCAAAATCCATTAGAATTCCATAATGTAATTTAGTTCATTTCTGAACCAACAACCATTATGGGATTAAAGCAAACCATAGAAATGAAAAATGTAAACGAGAGATTAAAGAGAATTGAGATATCAAATCTATTAATTCTTGCTGCAAAGTCTATTTCCAGGCTTGATCCAATCCACAAAAATCTCTAGAAATGAAAACTAGAATTATTTTGCAATCCAAATAGAGAGAGTAGCTAAAAGTAGTAATGAAATGCTCCAACCCTCCTTAGAGAAAACTAAAACCTAAGAACAATAGTGAAAACTAAAAAACCACGTCTCTGGAAACCAACCATATCATCTCATAACAAACAAACACGCTCAAATTTCAAATTATAAAAAGTCAGCAGTTTAAACTGAATATGAACAGCGCGGCTACGCGTTGGTGTAAAGTGTTTCGGGCACGGGCGTGCTGCAGGAGTCTGTGTCGAGTGCATGGCACGGGCGCGCCATATTTCTTTGTTGATGGGGCGTGGCCGCGCTGTAGGTGTATCTGCTTCTTCACTTCCTTTGGCGCGGGCGTGCCATGATAAGTGTCAGATGGCGGCCATGGCACATTCTTCTTTGACTTTTGCATTATCTTTGGCTTCTTGTTGTTGCTACTGTTTGTTGCTTCCTTCTTCTTCAACTCTTTCCTTCTTCACTCTACTTCTTCCTTGATCTTCCTTCTCACCTGCTCACGTCCAGCTGCTATCTTCACTCTTGCACAAACCACCATGCCTTGTTAATGCTATTTCTTTGCCATCCATGCCATTCAATGCCTTATGTTGATATAGGAGTTCCAGTAATACATACTACAAAATAAACACAAAAAGCAAATAAAACATAATAAAACTACTGGAGATGATCATAATACTAGTGAGTTGGCAACCAATAAGTAGGTATTAAACCTACTTATCAAATACCCTCAAACATGAACTATTGCTTGCCCTCAAGCAATGTACATAAAAATAAAATAACCAATGCAACTACATGCTATGAAAACAATACTATGATGCAAGTAAGTCCCAAGATTTCCAGCTAAATTAGAATTCCAATCAAGTATGCCTCAGAGAATTATCCAGATTCAAGAATAAAGTATCAATCCAAGCTACAGACATAACATTATACAATCAAATAATGCATACTCACTATAAAGATGCTCTGTGTGTGTGATGTGTTCATAAATAAGCTTGATCAAGGCAAAGATTACACATGTTATACTGCTAAAGATATAAAATTAAAGTTTAAATCAATAACTACATATAATAATGAGACATCAACTACTCCAACACATCAATACAAACTAAGGTTCAACAATGGGTTTATTTTACTTTATTTTTACTCACGAGGGCGATTTTCGCACTTTCTCACTGTGTTTATTTATTTCTTTTCTTTTTTCCATGACTGTGCAATGCCTCATTCCATTAGGCTAACAGTGCTACCCCTTAGCGAGCTTTCAACCAATAACTCCCAGACTATAAAAGACTTAGGGCGCTAGGTGTAAAGACAATCCCCTCGGGCATACTTGCTCAAGTAACAAAGGCCCCGAAACAAGACTAGTCACGGATTTTCTATTTTTCTCTTTTTTTTTCTTTTTTTTCTTTCTTTTTTTAATATAGCAAGCATACCCATGTGTTCCCAAAGTTTGATTATCAGTGTTTTCATAGTCTATGTCCACTTTCTACATAATTATATATTTAAAAACAACATTTTCTACTCAGCAAGCAAAGCACATTATTCTTTTACTAACAAGCAGACTTGAACACCTAAGTGCTAACCGATAGCATCTAAACAACCAATATGGACCAAATCATGTATAACATTATAACTAAGCTCATGTTATCCACAAAATTCAAGAATCCATCAAATTTCAAATTCATCATTGGCTAAACTAGAATTCCACAAAACTAGATACATGGGATATGCAACTAAACACATAACTAAAACAGCTAATAATCACTACAATGCAAAAAATTTCTGCATAATTAAACTAAACACATAAACAAGCAAAAGTTATACTAAACATGCAAAAAATGATGCAAATTAAGCTATATGCAATTAACTACATGCTCTACACTACTAAACACCCAATACCCCCAAACTTGTAATATTCATTGTCCCCAATGAATGAAGGTAAAAGGTTATAAGAAACTCCCCTAATTATAAGCTATACCACCCTCCTCGGGTGGTGAGTCTGGCGGTGGAAATGGCACGACTGTCCTAAACTGTGGCCACTCAAGCATGGTTCTTTGCTGCGCAAAAGCCTTGGCTAAGGACCATGTTAAACCATTTGCAAATGCTAAAAAATTATCATACATCGCATCTACTTTTCTCTCCAACCTTCGGAGACGACGATCATTATTTACAGCAGTAACTTGGGTTGAAGTGCCTGCTTCAGTTGTTGTAACACCCCAGTCCCACATTGGAAGATAGGGGAAAAATTTGTCTGCATATAAGGAAATAAGTTACTACCAATAGTACCTTCAAGTCATGACATTTTGGGTGAGCCTTTGGTGGGCTAAGTTGACCCAAGAAGATACTATTGGGCCAATAGTTTGAGGCCTTATTTTGATGGATTTGTTTCGATTAGGACTTGGGATTTAACCCAAGATTTGTTTTAGACTCGAGATTTGACTCGGGTTGTTACATATGGTATCGGTGACTCTCTCTAAGCTCTCTGCCTGGGTCATCCGATCGGGTTTAGAGGTGGGGATACGAAAGTGGTGGTATTATCCCACAAAGGGAGAGATGGAGGTCCGGAGGTGGGGACACGAAGCCAGTCGGTATTATCCCACAATGGCTAGAGAGGCAAAGTTCTTTTAGGCCCGTGTGCGTGATCGGTTCTGATGGGGACGTCAGAAATTTAAGTGGGGGAGTTTGTAACACCCCAGTCCCACATTGGAAGATAGGGGAAAAATTTGTCTGCATATAAGGAAATAAGTTACTACCAATAGTACCTTTAAGTCATGACCTTTTGGGTGAGCCTGTGGTGGGCTAAGTTGACCCAAGAAGATACTATTGGGCCAGTAGTTTGGGGCCTTATTTTGATGGATTTGGTTCAATTCGAACTTGGGATTTGACCCAAGATTTGTTTTGGACTCGAGATTTGACTCGGGTTGTTACAGTTATTCGTGTGGGCTATGGAGATGGCACTGCTGATGGTGCTGGAAGAATGATGCCTTTGCCCCTCAGGTGCGGTGTACCTCCTACCCAATCCTCGAACTTAGCAATTATAGAAGGAGTGATATCTTGGCTGGGATATTGCATCTATTCCTCACCTTAATGGACTCCTGCTCATACACACAAATGAGCAACAACTGAGGCATGTGGTATACTCCATGTGGTGCTCCCCCTCATGTAGCGTATCATGTTTTGGTGTATGGGATGGCTAACATCTATATATTTTTCGGTTATAATTCCTCACAAAATGATAGCACGTTCGACTGTGATTTCATGTTGGTGTGTTGAAGGCATTAGTTTTGCACAAATAAACAAATTCTAGGCTTTGGCATAACGGTTAAGGGTTGAGGCTGGAAAAGTTATAGGATGATTTGTGCCATGCTTGTAGTTCCATTGTGTACCTGGTATGCACAAGTCAGTGATAACCCCGTCTAGGTCAGTCTAAAACCTTGCAGCCTCGACCCAATTTGCACATCCGGTTGGGGGGTCGGGTAAGTTGAACACGCCTCTTATCGCTGTGGGCGATAATCTACTTGAACACCTCTGACAAAGGACAACCCACTCATGGTCTCCTTTGTGTTTGCATAAAATTCACGTACAATGCCCATAGGTGCAGGCATTGGCATAGTTACAACTCTAATCTATCATCTTTCTCTAATCATTTCCTTCAATTGCCCATCTTGTGCACCAGGTCTAAAGCCACGCTCCTTCACAAATGTCTTAACCACTATTTTGTAGTACTCCATATGGGCATCAAGGCTGACAAACTTTATGAGGTCAACAATATCCTCACTTTGGCTGCTTGAGGAAGATGATTCTGGAGTGCGGGAACGTGCTCTCTTTGGCCCCATAGTAATTGATGAAGATAAATTCTAAGAGAAGAGAAGACACTGAGAAAACTCTCTATGTATGCTAGAGATAACCCCCAAACTTGTTATTTTCCACACTCTAAAGAAACCCTAACTAAATAAATGAGGATATGTATGAGAAGTTGAATGTGGGAAGGAAACCGAAGGCGTATAAATTGGTAGTGGGGTGAGGAGTTAATAATTTGAAAAGAAACGGTATGGAAAATAGGAAGAGATAGAGGCTTCGGTGTTTAGGGAGAGAAATGGAGAAGTGCACATTTGAAAGGTAACTGATATAAGAGTTGGAGTGGGACACAGTTTTAAGTCTTTTAAAATTTTCTGCAACCAACCTCAAGCGTGGCCGCGCGATTTTTATACCTGCTAATGGTGCGGGTGTGCTTCTGTCACAGTGCGGGCGCGCTGGTGTTAAACATACAAAGGGCGCGGGCTCACTGTTGACCAGATCAGAAGAAGTATATATGGTAGCGCCATTTTTTTGAGCTACTAAGATGCTTGATTTGTCTTTTCAGACTCGACAAAAAAACCGAAATGCACTTAAAATAGAAATAAGTGGCTACTAACATTCTGTAAATCACCTGCACATATAGAATTTACAATTATGAGATATACCAATTCCCCAATATCAAAATATGAACTACGTAATATGCATGAACGAATATATCCAAATGAATACTCTATATGCTACTCCTAATCAAAATGATATGCACATTCAGCTCCAACAAAACTTATATCAAAATATATATATGTTGTCAAAAATTAAACATGAAAATGAGAAAATAAACATAATTCATAAATAATTAAACAAGAAGTAAGGAAGATAAATATTGGGGTGATATTGGGGTGTCTCCTATCAAGTGCTAATTTAAAGTCAGTTAACTTGACTATCTCTGCTCTAATTATGTAGTAGAAAGAATTGAGGTGACCTTCTGCCTGTCAACCTCACCACCATAATAGTGCTTAAGCCACTGTCCATTGACCTTGAAAGGCTTATCTGGGAACTTGTCAAATATCTCGATCGCACCATGTGGATAGACTGTCTTCACAGTAAATGGCCCTGACCACCTTGACTTGAGCTTCTCGGGAAAAAGTTTAAGTCTTGAATTAAACAATAGAACCCTTTGCCCTGGTTCAAACACTTTTTCCATAATCTTGCGGTCATGCCATCTCTTCGCCTTTTCCATGTATAATTTGGAGTTCTCATAGGCTTACAATCTGAATTCGTCCAACTCATTGAGTTGGAGTAGGCGTTTTTCTCCTGCAACCTTCAAGTTAAAATTCAGCTTCCTTATCGCCCAATATGCCTTGTGTTCGAGCTCTATTGGAAGGTGACAAGCCTTTCCATATACAAGTTGAAATGGTGACATTCCCAATGGTGTCTTATAAGCGGTCCTGTAAGGCCATACTGCGTCGTCAAGCTTCAATAACCAATCCTTCCTTGTGGAATTCACTATGTTTTCAAGAATGCTCTTCTCTTCATGATTTGACACCTCTAATTGACCATTAGTCTAGGGATGGTAAGTTGTAGCAATACGATGACTCACCCCATACTTAGCTAATAGAGCTGTGAACTGACGATTACAAAAATAGCCGCCCTCATCACTAATAATAGCCCTCGGAGTCCCAAACCTTGTGAAAATGCTCCTTTGTAAAAATCTTAGGACCACCTTATCATCATTCGTTGGAAGAGCTGCCACTTCCACCCACTTAGAAACATAATCGACTACCAATAAGATATACAGATTCCGACATGAAGAAATGAAAGGACCCATGAAGTCTATCCCCCACACATCAAAAATTTCTACCTCAAGAATTGTGTTCAAAGGCATTTCATTTCTCTTTGATATATTCCCAACTCTCTGAACAAAACTGTAAGCATCTTTAAAAATTGTCGACTAGTAGAATTCTGCATGAAAAACTCTAGCCGCTGTCCTTTCACCACCGTAATGACCTCCATACAATGATGCATGGCAATCCTGCAAAATACCCTTTGTCTTGCTATATGGGATACATCTTCTTATCATCTGATTGGCACATTGCTTGAACAAATACGGTTCATCCCATATAAACCACTTCACATCATGCAAAAATTTCTTCTTTTGATGTCCAATTAAATCAGCAGGAATAATTTTGCTCACTACGTAGTTTGCCTAGTCTACTAACCATGGCACTTCCCCTTTCACCACAAATAAATGCTCATTTGGGAAGGACTCGTTAATCACAGCATTGTTATTTACATCCCTTCTCAAATTTTCCAATCTAGATAAGTGTTTCGCCACTTGGTTCTTATACCCTTTCCTGTCCTTGATTTCCAAATCAAATTCTTACAATAGAAGTATCCACCTGATTAGACGAGGCTTTGCATCTTTCTTTACCACAAAGTACCAAATTGCTGCATGAGCTATGTACACTATCACCCTAGTCCCAATCAAATATGCATAAACTTATCAAAAGCATACACAACTGCTAGAAGTTCTTTCTCTGTGGTGGAATAATTCAACTGAGCATCAGTGAGGGTCTTACTCGCATAGTATATCACATGAAAGATCTTTTCCCTCCGTTGGCCCAAAACAGCTCCCACATCAAAGTCACTTGCGTCACACATCAATTCAAATGGAAAGTCCTAATCTAGTGCTGTGATTACTGGTGCTGTAGTTAACTTTCTCTTTAAATGCTCAAATGCAGACATGCATTCTTCATCAAATTTAAACTGCACATCCTTCTCTAATAAACTGCAAATTAGCTTAGTGATCTTGGTGAATTCTTTAATAAACCTTCTGTAGAAACCTACATGCCCTAAAAAACTACGAACACCTTTAACAGAAGTAGGTGGAGGTAAATTCTCAATGGTATCTAACTTGGCTATATCCACCTCTAATCCTTTCTTCGAAACTTTGTGTCCTAAAATTATCCCTTCTTATACCATAAAATGGCACTTTTCCCAATTTAAAACCAATTTTTTTCAACACATCTCCTCAACACCATCACTAGATTCTCTAAACAAAAATCAAATGAATCTCCAAACATTGAGAAGACATCCATAAACACTTCCACATTTTGCTCCACCATATCCGAAAAGATCGCAATCATATACCTCTGAAATGTGGTCGGGGCATTGCACAACCCAGAAGATATTCTTCTAAAAGTAAATGTTCTGTATGGACATGTGAAAGTTATCTTTTCCTGGTCTTGTAGAGCTATCACAATCCGATTATAGCTTAAGTATCCATCCAGAAGGTAATAGTAATCGTGACCTGCTAGTCTGTCCAACATCTGATCAATAAATGGCAACGAGAAATGGTCTTTCCTTGTAGATTTATTAAGTCTGCGATAGTCCATGCAAACTCTCCACTCCATCACTGTCCTGGTCGGTATCAGTTCGTTGTTTTCATTAGAGACTACAGTCATTCCCCCTTTCTTTGGCACACACTGTACCAGGCTCACCCACGAGTTGTTTGAAATCAGATATATTATTCTTGCGTCTAGCCACTTCAGAACTTCCTTTTTGATCACTTCCTTCATAATAAGATTTAATCTCCGTTGTTGCTCCACTAAAGATTTACTATCATCTTCTAGTAGGATCTTGTGCATACAGAATGATGGGTTGATCCCTTTGATATCTACTATGGTCCATCCAATGGATGATTTAAACTCTCTTAGAACTCTTAGAACCTTTTCTTCCTGGACAGATGTTAGTGCAGAAGAAATAATAACAGGTAATTTTGAATTATCATTTAAAAATGCATACCTCAAGTGGTCTAGAAGAGGTTTCAATTCAAGTTCTGGAGGCATCTCAAGAGATGGCTTAAGTTTCACTGATGTCTCCCCAATAATCTTAAGTGGCTTGACAGGAGTCTTGAATCTTCTAAAGAATGGTGTTGTGTCAAGAATTTGAACAAACTAAGTAATCTCATCATCTTTTATCTCAGAATTTCCCAAAATAGCACTCTTCAAAGGCTCATTTTCCACCAAATTCTCTACTCCATCATTCAACATCTTGTCTACCATATCAATCCTAAAGCATTCCTCTTCGTCCGTAGGAAACTTTATAGCCTTGAACACATTGAAGGTGACTTCTTGATCATGAACCCTCATTGTCAACTCACCTTTCTGAACATCTATCAAGGTTCGTCATGTATCTAGGAACGGTCTCCCAAGGATGATAGGTATACTTCTGTCTTCTTCATAATCCAATATGATGAAATCTGCTGAGAAAATAAATTTATCCACTTTAACCAGCACATCTTCTACAATACCTCGTGGATAAGTAATGGACCTGTTAACAAGCTGTAAAGTAATATTCGTCGGCCTTGGAGCCAGTAATCCCAATTGATTAAAAACTGACAGTGGCATCAAGTTGATGCTCGCCCCTAAATCACATAAGCATTTATCAAAACAAATCTTTCCGATTGAACAAGGTATTGTGAAGCTGCCCGGGTCCTTTAGCTTCGGAGGTAACTTGCGTTGAAGCACTGCACTACATTCTTTCGTCAAGGCTACTATCTCAAAGTCTTCTAGCCTTTTCTTCCTTGAAAACATTCCCTTCATAAACTTTGCATAACTTGGCATCTGTTCCAATGCCTCAGCGAAGGGTATGTTGATTTTTAACTTCTTGAATACCTCTAAAAACTTGTTAAACTTCTTATCTTCCCTTTGTTTCTGCAGTCTTTGTGGATGTGGAACAGGGGGACGAACAACTGGTGGTTTAGTCATTGGTTTCTTAAGTGACTCTTTACTATTTTTCTCCTCTTCCCTCTGTTTTGAACCTTCTTTAAACAAAGCATCATCAGAACCATTTTCATCATCGCGCGGTAGCGCGATTTCCCTTTGTAAAAGTGGCGCGGGCGCGCCATCCTGCAATCATGCAGTTTGTTTCCCTGATCTTAAGGTAATGACTTGACACTGTTCTTTACCCTCTCTTCTTGGATTGGCCTCTGTTATACTTGGCAAGGTTCCTTGTGGTCTATTGTTCAGCATACTAGCCATTTGACCCATATGCGTTTCCAAATTCTTTATAGCCACTGCTTGGCTCTTGATCATTACCTCCGTATTTGCCATGTACTTGAGCATCATCTCCTCTATTTCTTACTTCTTCTCTTGCTGAGGTGCATGTGGTGGATGATGTTGTGGTTGCTGTTTAAATCCTGGAGGGTAGGGTGGTTTTAGTGCATACTACTGATGAGATGGTTGTGACTGAAACTGAGACTAAAATTGTTGATTTTGTTGATGTTATTGGTTGTTTTGATTGTTGCTCCAGCTGAAATTGGGATGATTACGGTTGTTGGGGTTATAGGAATTCTGGAACTGATTCTGATTCTTCTGATAGTTGCTCATATACTATACAAATTTTGAGCTTATAGCACACTAGTCGGTTGGATGTGACCCCGCACATATCTCATATACATAAGTAACTGGCTTCACTTTATTCTCTGCCAACGAATCAATCTTCTTTGCCATAGATGCCATCTGAGCTGACAACTGTGTGAAAGCATCCACCTCTAACAATCCCGCAACTTTAGGCTTTGGCATCCTGGCCATAGGATTTTGAAAGTTATTTGCTGCCATAATCTCTATGAGATTATAAGCCTCTTCATAACTCTTTGCCCATAAGGCTCCTCCTGTTGCAACATCTACAATCGGCCTTGATTGCCATCCCAATCCATTATAAAAAGTATTTATCACCATCCAATCCGACATTCTATGCTGGGGACATTTCCTTAACATCTCTTTGTAGCGTTCCCATGCTTCATACAGTGTTTCACCCTGCTATTGTTCAAAATGGGAAATCGTCGTCCTCATTTTAGCAGTCTTAGCAATTAGGAAAAATTTGGCTAAGAACTTTTGTGTTAAGTCCTCCCATGTAGTAATAGATCCTGATGGAAAAGAGTGGAGCCAACTTCTAGCCTTATCCCGTAAAGAAAATGGGAATAGTCTGAGCTTGATTGCATCTTCAGACACCCCATTGTACTTGAAGGTGTCACAAATTTCTATGAAGCTCAATAAGTGCTCGTTCGGATCATCTGTAGCAGCGCCCCCAAATTGTACTGAATTCTACACCATTTGAATAGTGCCCATTTTATCTCAAAAGTGTTGGTCATATAGTCGGCCCTCACTACGCTCGACTATAACTCATTTATGTTGGGCATTGAATAATCTCTTAAGGCCCGATGTTCCTCTCTTTGCTCTTCTGCTGCCATGCAGGATGATGAAGTTTCAAAATCTACTTGTATATTCCGACGTACTCTCAACTTCCAACCTTTGCCGTTGATATTATCCCGTGCAGACACCAATTCAGAGTTTGTCGATCGTGTGTGCATAAAATGTACACGAGTACTAAAATACAAACAAAAACAAAAATAGAAATAAGATAAGATAAGAATAGTTTTGTCTAAGTCACACAAATCTAGCTTTAGTTTTGCCTCCTTTTTGGTTTAACAAAATGGACTCTAACTCATGCAAGTATACATTGGTCAACAAGTAATACAAATGATGAAAGTATCAATCCCACGGAGAAAGGTGATAAATCTAAATTATCATGAAACAACTTAATCACTATTTTTATGCTCAAACTATCAATCAATAAATGAATTTATAGCTAAATTAATTATCAACATAATAAACAAATATTATTAAAAAGAGGTAATCAAATTAGAGAAATATGGGATCCTAATATGATTTAATGTTTCATCTAAAATGCAAGCCTCATGTTTTGTTTAATTATTTATTATGGAAAGCCAGTCAAGAGCACAAAAGTGGAACATAACCATCTTTTAATGAACTATGTCCAATTTACACAAAATCCACAATTGATAGAATTCATGTAAGGATCATAATCACCAAACTCACAACATGTCTATGTGAATTCACAGCAATAATAATTTAAAGTACAAGCTCTCTTAATAAGTACACATGGTGAACCGATATATGTTTATCCGGGTCACGAATCACAAAGCCTAATACAAATAAGCCTTATGAACATATGCCATCATGGTCTAATCTATACTTATATTTCATTTTCCAAATCCATACAAGCAATTAGTGTGAATGGTAATCAAGCATTCAAGCATTTAGCACAACCATAATGGGCAATTCACTGATAAATATAAAACATCACAATAAGGCATACATATTTAGACTAAACATCAAAATGCATTAGAATCCCATAATAGAATTTAGTTCATTTCTGAACCAACAACCATTATAGGATTAAAACAAACCATAGAAATGAATAATGTAAACAAGAGATTAAAGAGAATTGAGATATCAAATGTGTTAATTCCTGCTGCAAAGTGTGTTTCTAGGCTTGTTCCAATCCACAAAAATCTCCAGAAATGAAAACTAGAATTATTTTGTAATCCAAATAAAGAGAGGAGCTAAAAGTAGTAATGAAATGCTCCAACCCTCCTTAGAGAAAACTAAAACCTAAGAACAATAGTGAAAATGGAAAAACCACGTCTCTGGCAACCAACCATATCGTCTCATAACAAACAAACACGCTCAAATTTCAAATTACAAAAAGTTAGCAGTTTAAACTGAATATGATCGGCGTGGCCGCGCGATGGTGTAAAGAGTTTCGGGCATGAGCACGCTGTAAGAGTCTGTGTCGAGTGCATGGAGCGGGCACGCCATGTTTTGTTGTTGATGGGGCGCGTGGCCGCGCGGTAGGTGAATCTTCTTCTGCACTTCCTTTGGCGCGCAAAGCCATGATAAGGGTCGTATGGCAAATAAGCAGACTGCATCGCTATCGCACTTTGCATTCTGCTGGCTTCTTGTTGTTGCTGCTATTTGTTGCTTCCTTCTTCACTCTACTTCTTCCTTGTTCTTCCTCCTCGCCTGCTCACGTCCAGCTGCTATCTTCACTCTTGCACAAGCCACCATGCCTTGTTACTACTATTTCCATGCCATCCATGCCATTCCATGCCTTATGTTGCTATAGGAGTTCCAGCAGTGCATACTGCAAAATAAACACAAAAAGCAAATAAAACATAATAAAACTACTTGAGATGAGCATAATTCCAGTGAGTTGGCAACCATTAAGTAGGTATTAAACATACTTATCATTTATCCACATCTCCGCCTTAAGTGGTTCTGGATTTCCCAAAAACTCCGTTTGTCTTAGCTCCTTGAATTGCTTAGCGATGACCATCCGGGAGTTGCCAGTGTTTCCACTTGCATTTTGGACATGAGTCTCTCTCGCCTGATGTTGCATGAATTGCAGAAAGACTCTAAACATCCCATCGTTCATCATTTGGTCGGTGTTGTTGTTCACCTGAGGATTATTGCCTTCCTGATGAAAATTATCTTGGGTATTGATCAATGGTGACTCAACGATCTCATGTGCTCCATTGCTTAAATCGACATTTTCAGAAGCCATTTTCAAACACTACCACAAAACAAGGGTTAATTGACATGCCACATATTATCCCTATAATCTGACTAACCAATTAAATAACAAATAAACTTAGGTAGGTCATACTAACGAAGGATTTCCCCGTCTCTCCCCCTTAGTTCTAGCCTCACATCTCAGATAGGGATCATATCCCTAAGTTTTGATACCAACCATGACGCCCCCAAAATAGGTATACATCACCCATCTTGAGTCGCTAAATATATGGTACAAAATTCAAATACAAACTTAATTATATAACTGTAGTGTAAAATACGACAAACCATAGCTGAGAGTTTTAATACGAATATTATCTTCAAGACAATATCCAAACTCAAATGGAGTCCTCATTACAATTATTATCAGACTATTTTATAAAATAGTGAGGACTACTACAGCCACCATCTCGGACCATCACTCTGTTCCCCGACTAGCCCTGGCTATGTTCTCAATTCCTGAAGAGAACAATGAAAGCAAAAAGGTGAGCTCAACTAGCCCAGTAAGAAATATTATGACTGAGATAATATAGAATAAATTATCGTTAGCCTTCAACAGTGTTAAACTAATAAACAACAAGTTTAACTACAGCGAAACAAGCATTCCATTAGAAGAGTCAATGAGAGCGTGATATCTACTATCTTCTATGATTTAAAAAGTTTATCATTAATTTTATCGCTGAGACTCAGCTTAATAATTCACATCACTGAATTATCCATGCACTACGGGCCAAGGATATTCATTAGTATCACGTCCACGAATTATCCATGCACTACGGGCCAAAGATATTCGTGTAATCACCAATGGTCATGATCATGCCAACAACTGTCCATCAATGCACTACGGGCCAATGAGGACTTTTACCACATCATCTATAACATTACAGGTCATGATTATACCGAATGATCCCCGATCATAATCATACTGATCAATAGTCCATCTATGTACTACGGGCCAAAGATGACTTTCATAACAATATAAGCATGAGAATGGTGACAATGATATAAGAATTCAATTAAAAGAAAGCAAAGGATAAAAATTAAAATATTTATAATTTAATTCATCCAGAATTCAATAATGTCCAAATTATCAACATGATACTGCTTGTGGAGTAAAATTCAAGAATAATATTGTATCAAAAATGATTTAGACCGAAAAGAAATTAATTTTTGTCATGAATAGTACCCCGGGTGAATAGTACCCCGGGTGAATAGTATCCCATGAATAGTACTTCATAAATAGTACCCTGTGAATAGTACTCCAGCATGAAAAGATTAAAAATTATCAAGAATGCTCAAAATAATATTTCCATGAAAAGATACTGGATGAAGCGCAAATTTCAATGATATTCTACTAATTTCATGGAGTATAGAAGCCAAAATTTAACAAAATGAGTGCAAACTTCAGAATCTGAAACGAAATAATATTACGTACATACTACAGAGTATGGAAGAAAATATTATTTCTTACAAATATTGAACAAAAATAATATCCCTTACCTTAAAAAGTAGAGTATTCCAACTAGTATAGCGAGGATATTCTTGAAGAAAACTTGCACTATTTTTTACACTCAAAGCTTCCTAAAACTCGAAAGAAATACATTCAATATTATAGAAGAAGAATTCTCTGATTCTGGAGTGATTTTCAATTCAAAACTAAGCATCCTATTTATAGGAGAATGGAAGGATATTATTTAGAAAAACAAAATATCAAAGACGCACAGTGGGGACAAATTTTTCACGGGCGTTCGGCAGAAAAGTTTCTGATTTTACTATGCAGACACAATGCAAACACTATGCATAATAAAATATAATATATTCTATCTTTCATAAAAAAATAAAGCTTATTATATATATATATATATATATACTCCCTCCTTTACACTCCACCCCTTTTTTTTTCCAATTCCTGTGACATCCCCCCTATTTTCTCCCCGGTGACCCACATGTCATTATCACACGTGGGTCCCACCATATTATATATATACAGAATAACTTTCTACCGATTATTTTGAAAAATAGGTAAATTGGGGTCCAAATAATAGTCAAAATTTATAACAAATACTTCATAAAAATCCCATTAATATTTTTAACACCATTTATTCATTATTATTATAACTCGCAATATTAACAACCAGATCGTTCCTAGGAAAGAGGGGGCTTTCCGATAAGGATTTCTCCCTATTGGCGCACAATTAGGTGACCAAACCCCTTTCCTCGACAAAAGTTTTAGACATTGTTAAATATGCAAATAATAATATGAATAACTTATCATCTCAATTATTGATTTAATAATATAAAATATTGTGACAATAATTGAATCAATAACTTGAGATACTATGCAGCAATTACTGTGGCAATAATTTGAATATAACTGAGTGACTTCTCATGCAAGCATCAATAATCAATGGCGTGTGCTACTATGCAACCACACATATTACTGTACTTTTATCACCGGGTATTTCAACAGGTAACGGTAAAACTTTCGCCGTTAATTTTTATAAAAAGATATTTATGTCATTTTCTAACTCTAACAATAATTCTGTTGTGGGGTCCACCAATTATTGTGCCGTCGTATGAATATTTCCTGTTAAAACGAATATTTTCAGACCAATCGAATATTTTATAACAACTTGCAAACTTTGCAAAATTTATAAATATTACCCACAACTATAACATTATATCAAATCCACACCATAAGATTCAAAAATATAATTCGAGAAAAAATTAATCTTTATTTATAAAAGTTAGGGTCTTACAATTGATATTTCCAAAAATCCAGTTCTACACTCACGCACAAAACACATAGAAGTTCGACACCATTTTCTTAGAGATAATGTGTGGAGAGGCCTAATCAAATTAATATTTATCCCCACTGAGCACCAATTAGTAGACATATTTACAAAACCCCTGGGGAAAGAAAGATTATGTACTCTAAGAAGAGAACTTGGGATGTGTCTGATATATATATATATATATATATATATATATATATATATATATATAGTCTACATGCTTTAAGGAAATTAGACATACAATCTAGAAATCATGGCATAACTTGCTGCCAAAAATAAGCTAAAAATTTATTCAGATCTCTCTTACTAAACACGACTCTGCGACTTTCTATATCTCGGTAACACACATACACGTTAAATAATAATCCTACTTTACTCTTTCGGCTTCTTCAACTCTTCATTATTCCAACCATCTTTGTACCCATCACTTGCTCTCAAACTCTCTTTGTCAAAATGCTAAATGAGACTCAGAAAACGTCTTACGTGATGAATCATTGACAAGATGGATTTGTTGATTATTGGTTTTGATAATTGTATATCTTTTTGGCACAGTAGTGCAAAGATGGACTGTTGATTATTGGTTTTATAGTTGTATATCTTTGGCCGTAGTGCAAAGATGAATTTAATGGCATAATTATAAATATAAACTATAAATTGGTATAACCATGAGCTTTTTGTTTCAGGTAAAAATAGGTTGTGATGACCCGGAAATTCGGAATTTAAGTTTAAAGAATTAGTTATTAATAAAATGATTTTTTATTAATAATATTATGTGCTATGTGTTTATTAATTGTTTTAGAACCTAGGATGATTATAAGTCGGGAGGATTCTGGTTATGAGCTAGACTAAACAAGTAATAATTTTCAAGACAAAAATGAAAAATTTTCAGGAACAAAAATATTTCCGGGGAAAAAGACAAAATAAGCACTATTCACCTGACTAAACCTAAGGGTTAGGGTTTGAATAACCTAAGCCTTTCTGAGAGTTCGGTATGTCGAAATGACATTCCGTCGAAAGATTTGACTATAATATGTCGTGAAAAGTTAAGTAAGCCGATAAAAGTTTTTCTCAAAAAACGTGCAGAAATAGGATGAAATAAAAATAACGAAAAGTACTGTTATGTACTTTTCATTCGTTTAGCTACGTTAGGGGAAAACGTGAAGGAAAACGCTTAACACCAAAAAGTGTTTTTTAGTTTTTCGAATCCGAAGAATACATAAAATTTAATCGATAAAGGAAAGACGAAATATCCAAAAATATTTGGATTCCGAGAATCGTAGTTTTTAAAACTGTCGGACAAAACCCAAAAGTTGGAACCACGAAACTTACAGGCTAAGTTTCGTGAATAGTAAGGAGGTTAACTTAAGGAGTAAGTAAACTTCCGGGCTTAGTAAACTTAAGGAGTAAATAAACTAAAGGGCTAAGTAAACTTAAGGAGTAAGTAAACTTAAGGGCTAAGTTAACTTAATGCTTAAGTCATGAATAGTAAGGAGGTTGGGGGGCGAAATGATTAAAATACCCCTAGCTTGGAAATTCTATAAATAGGAAGCTTAATTCATTTATTTGGGATTTTGAAAATACTACACCTTAGAGAGAGGGTTCCGATGAAGAGGGAAGAAGGAAGAGAATGAGTGTGGATGATTGGATCGAAGGTGAGCGTGAAATAGAAAAGCTTGCGAATCACCGGCTTTGTCTAGCGAAAGAAAAATAAAGAAGAGAGGTAACCTAAAACCTAGTCGAATTTAATTTCTCTTTAAGTCCTATATGTTAATAACATAACTTAATAAGAATAAGAAGTAAATGATGTTAGGAATGAATTTGTATGGTTGAAATCGTAAGAAAATGAAGAAATAAGAATTTGAAGTTTATTTTATAAATTTCTTAAGAAAGTATAAGATTCATAATGAATTAAAACGATCCGAGAGGATTATATAAATAAGTAGGTGAAATAAGTAAGGAATGATGTTCTATAACATCAAATTCTAATAAAAAGTGAAATCGCAATCCAAAATAACGATTAAAATGAAGAACACGCGAAGAACACGAAGAACGTTGTTGATGGACAAATTTAAAACCATTGTAGGATAATTGTTGTTGATGGACAAGTTTAAAACCATCGTGTATAAGTTAGATGCTTATTTCTTGGTTAGGAACGGTAGAAACATTCATGAAGAACGGATTAAAACTTAGCTATAACGAAGTTATGGAAAAAATTTCGTAAAAGACAAACAAGAATTAGAAAGTTAGTAAATGAAACCGAACGTGTAGGGTTTCATAAGAATATAAGAGAATGTAGAAAACGTGAATCATGAACTTAAGAACGAATGAATTCTGAGTTCAGATGACCGAATTACGGATGAACGAACGAAGAGCGTTAAAAATGTAAAATGAAGTTCTGTCCGAAGGCGATTGTCACGTTAACGGATACATAATGAAGTTCTGTCCGAAGGCGATTGAAGTATGTAAAATAAGGAAGAGAATGGTTTTGGAACGACCTTGTTCTGAGTTATAACAAATAAGTTATGGAAGCGTGAAGTAAGCATCTTAAATTGGATTTAAGACTTAGAAAATTTTTCAGGGATGAGGGCTTGGCGCCACAGCGCGAGCCTTTCCTTGGGAGGCAACACTGTAGCGCCAGACTTGACAATTAGACACTGCAGAGTGGCACTCGCAGTCAGGCGTGATAAAAGAGGACCCAGTAGCGCATGACGCGGCGGGGAAAAAGCCAGTGATGAGCTTTTAAGTGCTCAATTACTGGGGGATGTGCAAGAAAGAAATATGAACATATAGTTCACCTAAAATAACACTTAAATAAGTGAATTAAACCTTTAGTACAGGTTGAACGAAATGATCGAAAGAGATTAAAAGATCAAGAAGAGAATAAACGTAAATGTAACGCAGTTGCAAGGAGTCTTAGCATACAACAAACAGTATGGCTTCGACATTAAGAAAGAGTAATGAACATGGGGTTCATGTAATAAATAACGAAAGTATTAAGTAAGATAAAAATGGTAACAAGAAAGCCGTAATGAATGGTAATAAGATTAATGAAAGCCGATCATGATTCGGATAGAAAATGATAGAATGAATTGTAAGTATGGAACATTGTAACCAATGTGAAAGTTGAGTGTACACAAATATTAAGAGGATAGAACCTACACCCTGTGTATGGTTTGACCGTAAGATAATAAAGATCAATGATTAAACCATGCATGGTAAAAGACTAAATTAAAGACAATGACGTTTAACATAACGAATTTAAGTAATGATTAACTTGAATGATCGCTCTGAGTATACAAAAGACTTTATGACTTAGACGATAAAGAGTGAATCCTGAGGTGTGGCATTTAGTTGCCAGGAAGCCATAAGGAATGAGAAATTGACTTAGCAAATGTTATAGTTTTAATGGTTTAGATAAGTTAAGATAAGTTTAGGTTATAATATAATCGTAACCTTTGATGGTTGACATATGGGAGCTGGGCTAAACAATTCCTTTAGAGAGCGAAGGTATATACAAAACTGGCAACCAATCTAACTCGCTGTGATGGCAGTGTAGACGAGACGGGAACTTGTTTGTTAGTTGTTTGTGGGAAACCACTCAGAGTACCATATGGACTACTAGCAGAGAAGCGATGTGTGCTGAGTCCTAGAGAAGTTATAAGAAGAAGATAAGAATGTAAAACATCAAAGATGATGAACGTATAAGTAAGACATCTTCGTATGTCATGAAGCCGTAGAACGGTAATGAAAGTGGTCGCATAAACTTATGTTGCAAGAAAGCGAACCCTAAGCAGTAAAGTTAAGTAAATCAATGCATAAGTCAAATATATATAACTAATTGGTGTCTGTGGTGTTTTCTTATGTGTTATATAGGAATTGAAATGAGTAGTTAAAGGCGTAAAGTCAGTAGTCAATGGGCGTAAAAGCAAGTTTCCTAACTTCATTCATATTTTAAATGAATGTTAGTTTCTAAAACTTCTCAGATGTTGAACTTGAGAAGTTTTGTCTATGTGCGAATGTGCGATATTTGTATAAGGTGGTAAAACGAATGAGGCCTTGAGCCACAATGTGAACACTTCGGTGTTTCTATGTGATGAACTGTTCTGTGATTTAACTGTTTAATAAGAGAATGCTATGTTTATACACGATCTGTTATTGTTAAGTATGTGCTAATGATTATAGCCAGACAAAATGTATATGAAAAAGGTAGAAGAATGAAAGTATTTAAAAATAAAAGTGAATATTGTTTTAAAAGATAGGAATCGAGATTATTCATATTATTCAAGCTGCTTTATAACCTTGTTCGGTTATTGAAGTCTTAAAAGAATGTTTGAATTCTTGAAGTTGTTTGTTCAACTGCTATGACTTGCTGAGCAATTGAATGCTCACACTTTCTTTAAATGAAAAACATTTTCAACGAACAATGTTAAAAGAACTTAAGGATCTCGTAAAGATCAAGCTGACTGGTATCCAGATGCAGTGACATTCAGTATGTGAATGAGCATGAAGATTAAGCGAAGACTTATAATATAAAATAAGTTAAATGAACTTTAGATTAGTTTAATGAACTGTTATGTATCCTTAGTGGCGGATGAAAGTCACTCGTGTAAGATGTAAAGAATAATGTAATTATCATTATTTGTAATGAAAGGAGTTATAGGGTTTTAGAACTTGGGAAATTAGAATGTATGTTGTTATATTTGAGTATATTATGATGTACGCTTGGATGAATGATGTACTCATGACGTACGAAATTTAGGTGTGAAGATAGACCGGATTTCAGGGCGTACCAAGTTGGTATCAACATTGTTAGGTTATAAATCTTAGGTAAGAGTGTCTAAGACTATAATCGTAGAGAGAGGGATAAGAAGATCACCACGTGATCATAGTGAATCGTAGTAACAGATGAGCTGTTAAACGATGAATGATTTATAGTACTACGAAGTAGTACGGGAAGAAGAACTCAGATTGAGTTGTAAAGGATAACATACGAATTAAAGAAAATTCGTATTAAGTAAAGAGAAATTTAGAAGTTATAAAATTTCAATTGAGGACTCATGTGATAGCTGAGTTATATGAACCTTTGTTATGGGCAGAGGTTTGTGCTTGGTGTAACAACTGCTTAGCTTATTACAGTGATAATCATTGGAATTGGTCGCACTGTCGAGATGTATATGACGAGAAGGTGAATCTTTTCTCATGTATATACTTGATAGGTAGAGAATGATAAGGTAGGTGCTAGTTCTTGAAACTCATACTTATGGTACGTTCGTGAATCATAATGATATGGTATGTTTTTGAACTTCTCAGCGAATGGACGCTTTTGGTATGTCTGAGATAGTTCCTAAACTCATATTATTGTGGAAAGTTCCTAAACTCATAATGTGTGGTAAGTTGATGAACTGTACTAAGGTATAGTGATGTTTAGACTGAAAATGAATTATTTTCAATAGTCTTAGTATTGAAGGTGCTAGAGAAGATTAAGTATTGTTGCAAATAAGACATTGAAGGAAGGTGGAGGACAGGATATTCCAAGTCATCTAGCTACGCTAGATTTCGAAGTTTATTGAAATCGTGCTTATGTGTTCGCATTTTGGAAATGAAAGAATTGGTTCAACTTTTGGAACCAATGGATTTTTAAAAGAACTATTCTTGGTATGTCTATGCTAATTTTTTCGGCTAGACAGAAATTGATTTGAAATATGAAAATAAATTTTAGATCATTCGTACATTCAATGCAATAATGGTGAAAGGATGGAGTTATTAATGCAATTGAACCTAGTGTTGGATGTGATCTTAGGATCAACAACCCGCTATGGTATGATGTGTAACGGTGAAATCACAAACTGACGAAGTCCTCAACGTACCGTAAAAAGTACGGTATCATGACGTCATAAAACGTTTTAATGTATTGAAAAAGAATTTAAAGAAGTCGATGTCAATTGAGTTGACTAGACGAATGTTTCACGTTGATAATCAATATATTGTTATGGTCTAAGCTACTTGATTCGGCTAGACAAATGGTATGTCATGTTTAAAAGAAAATTGAGCTTTCTTTGAAGAAGTTCCAAATCAAATTATTTTGGTGCGGAATCTAATGATTAAGTCTGAGGTGAACATATCCCGAAATGGGTTATACGATGGGTAAGAGGTAGTTTACTTTCTTTGTGATTGTAAACTGACCGTGGAAGAAAGGTGACGGCGTCATGCTGTTAAACCTAGTAAGAGTTCATGGTCGATTTGACCCCTCAGCAAAAGTATGAAACGTTTTAAAAGGAAATTTTATATTCCTCATTATTCTTTCTACTTCATGATTCTTGATAGGTTATGGAGGATGGAAAGATAAGAACTCTGTTGAAGGGAAGTGAGAAGAAGGGTAAGTTAAAATTTCGAGGACGAAATTCTGTGAAGAAAGGGTGAATGTGATGACCCGGGTAAGGGTGTGATTTTATGAAATTCCGAGGATGAAATTTTTATAAGGAGGGAAGAGTGTGACGACCCGAAAATTCAGATCGTCCATAATTTAAGTTTAAAGAATTAGTTATTAATAAAATGAATTTTTATTAATAATATTATGTGTTATGTGTTTATTAATCGTTCTAGAACCTATGATGATTATAAGTCGGGAGGATTCTAGTTACGAGCTAGACTGAACGAGTAATAATTTTCAAGACAAAAATAAAAAAAATTCGGGAACAAAAATATTTATGGAGAAAAAGACGAAATAGATACTATTCACCCGACTAAACCTAAGGGTTAGGGTTTGAATAACCTAAGCTTTTCTGAGAGTTTGGTATGTCGAAATGACATTCCGTCGAAAGATTTGACAATAATATGTCCTGAAAAGTTAAGTAAGTCGATAAAAGTTTTTCTCAAAAAATATGTAGAAATCGGACGAAATAAAAATGACAAAAAGTACTATTATGTACTTTTCATTCGTTTAGCTACGTTAGAGGAAAATGTGAAGGAAAACGCTTAACACCAAAAAGTGTTTTTCAGTTTTTCAGAAATCTGAAGAATACGTAAAAGTTAATCGGTAAAGGAAAGATAAAATATCAAAAAATATTTGGATTCTGAGAATCGTAGTTTTTAAAAATATCGGACGAATCCCGAAAGACGGAACCACGAAACTTACAGGCTAAGTTTCGTGAATAGTAAGGAGGTTAACTTAAGTAGTAAGTAAACTTAAGGAGTAAGTAAACTTAAGGGCCGAGTTACCTTAATGCTTAAGTCATGAATTGTAAGGAGGTTGGGGACAAAATGATTAAACTACCCCTAGCTTGGAAATTCTATAAATAAGAAGCTTAATTCATTTATTTTAGATTTTGAAAATCCTACACCTTAGAGAGAAAGAGAGAGGGGGTTTGGATGAAGAGAGGAGAAGGAAGAGAATGAGTGTGGATGAACGGATCGAAGGTGAGCGTGAAATAAAAAAGCTTGCGAATCGCCGGTTTTGTCTAGCGGAAGAAAAATAAAGAAGAGAGGTAACCTAAAACCTAGTCGAATTTAATTTCTCTTTAAGTCTTATATGTTAATAACATAACTTAATAAGAATAAGAAGTAAATAATGTTAGGAATGATTTCATATGGTTGAAATCGTAAGAAAATGAAGAAATAAGAATTTGAAGTTTATTTTAAAAATTTCTTAAGGAAGTATAAGATTCAGTAATGAATTAGAACGATCCGAGTGGATTATGTGATGCCCCCAAAATAGGTATACATCACCCATCTTGAGTCGCCAAATACATGGTACAAAATTCAAATACAACTTAATAATACAACTATCGTGTAAACTACGACAAAACATAAACTAAGAGTTTTAAAACTAATATTGTCTTCTAGACAGTATTCAACTCAAAAGGAGTCCTCAATACATTTATTATCACACTATTTCATAGAATAGTGAGGACTACTAATGCTATCATCTGAACCGTCACTCCGTTCCCTGACTAGTCCCGACTACGTTCTCATTTCCTGAAGAGAACAATGAAAGCAAAAGGGTGAGCTCAACTAGCCCAGTAAGAAATATTATGACTAAGATAATGCAGAATAATTTATCGTTAGCTTAGCAATGTTAAACTTATAAAATATAACAAACATCAAGTTTAACTACAGCGGAACAAGCAATCCATTAGAAGAGTCAAGTAGAGCATAAAATCTACTATCTTCTATGACTTAAAAGGTTTTTCATCACTTCTATCACTGAGACTCAGCTTAATAAATAATCCACATCATCGAATCACCGCTACACTACGTCCAAGGATATTCTTTAGTATCACGACCACAAATTATCCATGCACTACGGGCCAAGGATATTCGTGTATTCATCAATGGTCATGATCATGCCAACAATCATCCATCAATGCACTACTACCAATGAGGACTTTTACCACATCATTTGTAATATTACGATCATGATTATCTTGAATAATCCTCGGTCATAATCATACCAAGTCCATCTATACACTACAGAATACGAGATGACATTCAACATAATATAAACATGAGGATGATGACAATGATATAAGAATTCAATAAAACAAGTTCAAGGATAAATTTTTAAAGAATTATAATTTAATTTATCCAGAAATCTATAACGTCCAAATTGTCAACATGATACTGCTTTGTGGAGTAAAATTCAAGAATAATATTGTACCAAAAATAATTTAGACCAAAAACGAATCAATTTTTATCATGAATAGTACTCTAGGTGAATAGTACTTCGAGAATAGTAACCCCGTGAATAGTACTCCGGCATGAAAAAGTTAAAACTTATCAAAAATGCTCATAATAATATTTCCATGAAAAGATATTGGATGAAGCGCAAATATAAAGGATATTCTACTAATTTCACGGAGTTTAGAAGCCAAAACTTTAACAAAAAGAGAATAGAATTTGAAATCTGAAATGAAATAATATTACTTACAATTAACAGGGTATGGAAGAAAATATTATTTCAAGCGAATATTGAACAAAAATAACATCCCTTACCTTGAAAAAAAAAGTATTCCAACTGGTATAGCGGATATTCTTGAAGAAAACTTTCACTATTTTCTACGCTCAAAACTTTCTAAAACTCGAAAGAAATACGCTCAAGATTATAGAAAAAGAATTCTCTGATTCTGGTGTGATTTTCAATTCTAACAAGCGCCTATTTATAGGAAAATGCTAGAACGCCATAGGAGATTAAAATAATAAAACAATATTATTATTTATACAAAATATCTACGCATGCTTTGTTGAATTGTTAAGCAGCCATTTCTAAAATTTTTTGGCAGCCACATGTTAAAAATAAAAGTGGGTCCCACCTTATTTTAATAAAAAACATTTTATTTTCCAAAACTTCAGTAATTCATATACAATAGCCCTTTTATCAGAAAAATACGAATTTTATGTCCGTTCCACACGAAATCGATTTCTCTACAACTTTGTAGCTTTAAGTTTTACAATATTCCAGACAGAAAATATTCGTAATCCACAAATGGACGATTTTTAATACCTCATAAAATTTATAACAAATCATACATTAATTTTTAACGGTTCAAAATTTGTGGACATATACTCAACTTATATATGCATAACGTATCCAAAAATCACAATGATCCAACGGTCGGATTAAAATTATAACTCACGCAATAGAGCTTTAAGAACTCCGATTTAAGTTTTTTTAATACTTCCAATCCGACAAAATACTGATAAAACACCTCAACATTAATTTCTTTATTTTTAACCACATAAAATAAATATTTTCCTATCCATCATTTATGTCCACATAAAATAAATTTTTCCTTATTATATAAATCAATAAATAATATTACAGAATCACAATAATGACAACCAGCCGCTCCTCGAGAAAAAGGGGGCTTTCAGATAAGGATTTCTCCTTCTTCAAGCCGCAATTAGGTGACCAAACCTCTCCTTGACAGAATTTTCTAGACATTGCCAATAATGCTATCTAATAATATTATTCAAATAATATGAATTATTGATTTGATAATGGGAAATACTGTGCAGTGACAACAATAATATAAAATATCAACGCAACAATTATTGAATCAATAAAATAAAATATTAAACAATAATTATCATAACAATTATTGAGTAAAGTGCCTTCTTCGTAAGAATCAATAATTCAAAATATCATGTCTCTACCGTGCTCTTTGTGTAACAACGCGCATTACTATATTTTAACCACCGGGTATTCTAACAGTTAACGGTAAAACTTCCACCGTTATTTCCTAAAAAGATAATTTTGTTGTTTTCTAACTCCGATAATAATTCTGTTGTGGGGTCCACCAATGATTGTTTCATTGTACGAATATTCCCCGACAAAAAGAATATTCCCCGATCAAACGAATATTTTATAACAACTTGTTTTACTTTACAAAATTTTCACATATTACCCTTAACTTTAATCCTTTTATCAATTTAACCATTTACTAAATGAAATAATAATTATAAGAAAATTAAATACTTTCATTTCATAAAATTCGGGGTCTTACAGATTATATAAATAAGTAGGTGAAATAAGTAAGGAATGATGTTCTATAACATCAAATTCCAATAAAAAGTGAAATCGTAATCCAAAATATCAATTAAAATGAAGAACGAACGAAGAACACGAAGAACACGCGAAGAACACGAATAACGTTGTTGATGGACAAATTTAAAACCATCGTAGGATAATTGTTGTTAATGGATAAGTTTAAAACTATCGTGTATAAGTTAGATGCTTATTGCTTGGTTAGGAACGGTAGAAACTATAAAATCCCAAATTTTACGAATAAAGATTTAATTTTCTCGAAATATTTTTTTTTTAATATTATGGTATGGATTTGAGATAATGTTATAGTTGTGGGTAATATTTATAAATTTTGCAAAGTATGCAAGTTGTTGTATTATATTCGATTGGTTTGGAATATTTGTTTTAGCAGAGAATATTCGTAAATGGCAAGTCTGCAATCATTGGTGGACCCTAATAATGGAATTATCATTTAATGAGAAAACGACAAAAATATATTTATAAAAATAACGGCGGAAGTTTTACCGTTAAAACTGTTAAACTACCCGGTAGTAAAAGTACAGTAATACGCGTGGTTGCATAGTAGTACACGGTATTGAAGTCACTCAATTTTGTTCAATTATTGCTACAATAGTTGCTGCATAGTATCTCACGTTATTTGATTCAATTATTGTCGATTATTATATTATATATATAACTTTTGTTTTATTAGTATTATTAGTTTAATAAAACAGAAAAGCTTTTTATATAAAACAGAATACTTTTATAAAGTTATTCGTTTTATTAGGCAATAATTAGAATATATTATATTCTATTATGCATAGTATTTTGCATAGTAAATTCTTTTTATATAAAACAGAATACTTTTATAAAGTTATTTGTTTTATTAGACAATAAATAGAATATATTATATTTTATTTAAAAGATTTTTGTTTTATTAGAATATTTTATTAAATCAATCTGGACCATCCGTTTAAAAGTAAATCAATCTGGACTATTCATGGATTAGTTACTATTCAATCCATTCTTCTATAAATAGAAGCTCATTCCTTCATTATTTCTTACGAATTCACTGAAACTCTAGAGAGAGAAACTATAGAGAGAGTTCTTCTTCTGTAATCTCGACCGTATTTCTTTAGAGTTTAAGAAAGCTTTGAACGAAGAAGATAGTGCAAGTTTTCTTCAAGTATTTTCCCGCCCTACCCGTCGTAATACTCTTCTTTTTTAAGGTAAGGGGGTATTATTTTTTTCATATTCATGAAGAAAACTTCTGTATTCCATTCGTTATTATTACATTGGATTAACTTTGTATCTGCGGTCTACCACCTTGCATACTTGGTGAAATTCTTACATTATTCCATTATTTATTATTCTATTTGGAATAACTTTTATCATCTGATACCGCATACATGGTGAAATTCTATTGCTATTCCATTCTTTATTATTTTGTTGAAATATCATGTCTGTGCGTTTTACGTCGGACCTGGTTCCGTCTTTATTATTCTGTTGGAATATCACGTCACATGCGTGCGTTTCTTTACGCCGGACCGGTTCCATTATTTATTATTCTCATTGGAATAACTTTGTCTATCTGCAATCTTGCATGCATGGTGATTTCGTTGTTATTCCATTCTTTATTATTCTGTTGGAATATCATGCTTGCGGCGTATTACGCCTAACCCGGTTCCGTTATTTATTATTACATTGGAATAACTTTGTCTATGCATGTAATACCGCATACATGGTAATTTCTTTTGTTATTCCATTCTTTATTATACTCAGTTGGTTAAAGTTTTGACTTCTATACTCCATGAAATTAGTGGAATATCCTTGATATTTGCGCTTCATCTAGTATCTTTTCATGGAAATATTCTTCTGAGCATTCTTGAATTTTTACTCTACAAAGAAGTATCATGTTGACAATTTGGACGTTATTAGTTCCTGGATAATTTAATTCTTGAACTTGTTTTATTGAATTCTTATATCATTGTCTTCATCCTCATGTTTATATTTTGTTGAAAGTCATCTGTGGCCTGTAGTGCATAGATGGACTTGGTATGATTATGACCAGGGATTATTCGGTATAATCATGACCATAATGTTACAAATGATGTGGAAAAAGTCCTCATTGGCCCGTAGTGCATTCATGGACAGTTTTTGGTATGATTATGGCTATGGATTCTTTTCGGCCAAGGGAGCAAAGATGAATTGTTTTATGACATGATCAGGACCATTGATGAAAACACGATTATCTTTGGCCAGTAGTGCATGGATAATTCGTGGTCGTGATACTAAATAATATCCTTGGCCTGTAGTGCAGGGATGATTTGATGATGTGGATTATTTATTAAGCTAAGTCTCAGCGATAAAAGTGATGAAAAATTTTTTAAATCATAAAAGATAGTATATTTTATTCTCTACTTGACTCTTTTAATGGATTGCTTATTTATTGCAGATTAAACTTGATGTCTATTGTATTTTATCGGTTTAACATTGTTGAAGACTAATGATAATTTATTACGCATTATCTTAGTCATAATATTTCTTCTTGGGCTAGTTGAGCTCACCCTTTCCTTCACTTTTTCTCTTGAGAAATGAGAACGTGGCAATGGACTAGTCGGGGAACGGAGTGACGGTCCGGATGATAGTATTAGTAGTCCTCACTATTACATTAAATAGTGTGACAATAAATGTAATGAGGACTTATTACGAGAGTGGATATTGTCTAGAAGACAATATTTGTATTAAAAGTCATAGCTTTTTGTTGTATATTAAAGATTGTATTTGTATTCAGTACCATGTATTTGGCGACTCAAAATAGGTGATGTATACTGTTTTTGGGGGCGTCACATTAATATCAAAGCTTAGGGATATGATCTCAGGTGAGATGTGAGACAAGAACTAGGGGGGAGAGGGGGAATTCCTTCGCTAGTATGACCTACCTAAGTTTATTTGGTATTTAATTGGTCGGTCAGAGTATAGGGATAATATGTGATATGTTATTTAACCCTTGTTTTGTTGCAGTATTTGAAAATGGCATCCGAAAATGTTGATTATTGATGCTTACGTGAGAAGTCACTCAATTTTGTTCAGTTATTGCTACAATAGTTGCTGCATAGTATCTCACGTTATTTGATTCAATTATTGTCGATTATTATATTATATATATAACTTTTGTTTTATTAGTATTATTAGTGTAATAAAATAGAAAAGCTTTTTATATAAAAGCAGAATACTTTTATAAAGTTATTAGTTTTATTAAGCAATAATTAGAATATATTATATTCTATTATGCATAGTATTTTGCATAGTAAATTCTTTTTATATAAAACAGAATACTTTTATAAAGTTATTTCTTTTATTAGACAATAAATAGAATATATTATATTTTTTTAAAAAGATTTTTGTTTTATTAGAACATTTTATTAAATCAATCTGGACCATCCGTTTAAAAGTATATCAATCTGGACCGTTCATGGATTAGTTACTATTAAATCCATTCTTCTATAAATAGAAGCTCATTCCTTCATTATTTCTTACGAATTCACTGAAATTTTAGAGAGAGAAACTATAGAGAGAGTTCTTCTTCTGTAATCTCGACCGTATTTCTTTAGAGTTTAAGAAAGCTTTGAATGAAGAAGATAGTGCAAGTTTTCTTCAATTATTTTCCAGCCCTACCCGTCGGAATACTCTTCTTTTTAAGGTAAGGGGGTATTATTTTTTTTTTCATATTCATGAAGAGAACTTCTGTTATTCCATTCTTTATTATTTTGTTGGAATAACCTATATACGCGGTCTACCCTATACTTGGTGAAATTCTTACATTATTTCATTATTTATTATTCTCTTTGGAATAGCTTTGTCATCTAAGTATCGCATACATGGTGAAATTCATGTTGTTATTCCATTCTTTATTATTACGTTAGAATATCACATGCATCGTTTTACGTCCGACTGGTTCCGCTCTTTATTATTCTCTTAGAATATCTTGTCTGCATCTTGCGCGTTTCTTGGGACACGGTTTCGCTTCTTTATTTTTACATTGGAATATCCACTGTGCGTTTTTACTGCCGGACTGGTTCCATTATTTATTATTCTATTGGAATAAACCGCCTACATGCTGAGTACCGCATGCATGGTGATTTCATTGTTATTCCATTCTTTATTATTACATTTGGAATATCACAGCCGGTCGTATTACGCTTTGACCGTTCCGATTATTTATTATTACATTGGAATAACTTTGTCTATGCATAGTACCGCATGTATGGTGATTTCTTTTGTTATTCCATTCTTTATTATACTTAGTTGGTTAAAGTTTTGACTTCTATACTCCATGAAATTAGTGGAATATCCTTGATATTTGCGCTTCATCTAGTATCTTTTCATGGAAATATTCTTCTGAGCATTCTTGAATTTTACGCTACAAAGAAGTATCATGTTGATAATTTGGACGTTATTAGTTCCTAGATAATTTAATTCTTGAACTTGTTTTATTGAATTCTTATATCATTGTCTTCATCCTCATGTTTATATTTTGTTGAAAGTCATCTGTGGCCTATAGTGCATAGATGGACTTGGTATGATTATGACCGAGGATTATTCTATAATAATCATGACCGTAATGTTACAAATGATGTAGAAAAAGTCCTCATTGGCCCGTGGTGCATTGATGGGCGCTTTTGGTATGATTATGGCTATGGATTCTCTTGACGAGGAGCAAAGATGAATTATTTTATGGCATGATCGGGACCGTTGATGAAAACATGATTATCTTTGGCACGTAGTGGTGCAAGGATAATTCGTGGTCGTGATACTAAATAATATCCTTGGCACAGTAGTGCGGGGATGATTTGATGATGTGGATTATTTATTAAATCGAGTCTCGTGATAAAAGTGATGAAAAACTTTTTAAATCATAAAAGATAGTAGATTTTATTCTCTAATTGACTCTTTTAATGGATTGCTTGTTTCGCTGCAGTTAAACTTGATGTCTATTATATTTTATCAGTTTAACATTGTTGAAGACTAATGATAATTTATTCTGCATTATCTTAGTTATAATATTTCTTACTGGGCTAGTTGAGCTCACCCTTTCCTTCACTGTTCTCTTCAGAAAATAAGAACGTAGCCGGGACTAGTCGAGGAACGGAGTGATGGTCCAGATGATAGTATTAGTACTCCTCACTATTCTGTTAAATAGTGTGACAATAAATGTCATGAGGACTTATTCTGAGAGTGGATATTGTCTAGAAGACAATATTTGTGTTAAAAGTCACAGCTTTCTTGTTGTATATTAAAGATTGTATTTGTATTATTTACCATGTATTTGGTGACTCAAAATAGGTGATGTATACCTGTTTTGGGGGCGTCACAGAAACGTTCGTGAAGAACGGATTAAAACTTAGCTATAACGAAGTTATGGCAAAAATTTTGTAAAAGACAAACGAGAATTAGAAAGTTAGTAAATGAACCCGAACATGTAGGGTTTCATAAAAATGTAAGAGAATCTAGAAAATATGAGTCATGAACTTAAGAATGAACGAATTCTAAGTTCGGATGACCGAATTACGGATGAACGAACGAAGAGCATTAAAAACGTAAAACGAACGAAGGGTGAGGATTAAGCCAATGGAATGGCACGTTAACAGATTTAGAATGAAGTTCTGTCCAAAGGGGATTGATGTACATAAGATAAGGAAGAGAATGACTTTGGAATGACCTCGTTCTGAGTTATAACGAATAAGTTATGGAAGCGTGAAGTAAGACACTGCAGAGTTGCTTACCGCGGTATGAGTGATAAAGAAGGACGTGACCTTGGCCACGATGCGAGAGAAAAAAGCCAGTGATGAGCTTTTAAGTGCTCAATTACTGGGGGATGTGCAAGAAAGAAATATGAACATATAGTTCTACTAAAATAACACTTAAACAAGTGAATTAAACCTTTAGTACAGGTTGAACGAAATGATCGAAAGAGATTAAAAGATCAAGAAGAGAATAAACATAAACGTAAATGTAACGCAGTTGCAAGGAGTCTTAGCATATAACGAACAGTATGGCTTCGACATTAAGAAAGAGTAATGAACATGGGGTTCAGGTAATGGATAACGAAAGTATTAAGTAAGATAAAAATGGTAACAAGAAAGCCGTAACGAACGGTAATAAGATTAATTAAAGCCGATCGTGATTCGGATAGAAAATGATAGAATGAATTATAAGTATGGAACATTTTAACCAATGTGAAAGTTGAGTGTACGCAAATATTAAGCGGATAAAACCTACACCCCGTGTATGGTTTGACCGTAAGATAATGAAGATCAATGATTAAACCATGAATGGTAAAAGACTGAATTAAAGACAATGACGTTTAATGTAATGAAGCTGAGTAATGATTAACTTGAATGATCGCTCTAAGTATACAAAAGATTGTATGACTTAGATGATAAAGAGTGAATCATGAGGTGTGGCATTTAGTTGTCAGGAAGCCATAAGGAATGAGAAATTGACTTAGTGAATGTTATAGTTTTAATGGTTCGAATAAGTTAAGATAAGTTTAGGTTGTTGTACAATTATAACCTTTGATGGTTGACATATGGGAGCTGGGCTAAACAATTCCTTTAGAGAGCGAAGGTATATACAAAACTGGCAACCGATCTAACTCACTGTGATGGTAGTGTAGACGAGACGGGAACTTGTTTGTTAGTTGTTTGTGGGAAACCACTCAGAGTACCATATGGACTACTAGCAGAGAAGCGATGTGTGCTGAGTCTTAGAGAAGTTATAAGAAGAAGATAAGAATATAAAACATCAAAGATGATGAACGTATAAGTAAGACCTCTCCGTATGTCATGAAGCCGTAGAACGGTAATGAAAGTGGTCGCATAAACTTAGGTTGCAAGAATGCAAACCCTAAGAAGTAAAGTTAAATAAATCAATGCATAAGTCAAATATATATGACTAATTGGTGTGTGTGGTGTTTTCTTATGTGTTATACAGGAATTGAAATGAGCGATTTAAGCGTAAGTAAGTATGGTAGGCGTAAAAGCAAGTTTCCTAACTTCATTCATAATTTAAATGAATGCTAGTTTCTAAAACTTCTCAGATGTTGAACTTGAGAAGTTATGTTTATGTGCGAATGTGCGATATTTATACAAGGTGGTAGAACGTATGATGCCTTGAGCCACAATGTTAACACTTCGGTGTTTCTATGAGATGAACTGTTCTGTGATTTAACTGTTCAATAAGAGAATGCTCTATTTATACATGATCCGTTATTATTAAGTCTGTGCTAATGATTCTAGCCAGACAAAATGTATGTGAAAAAGGTAGAAAAATGAAAGTATTTAAAAATGAAAGTGAATATTGTTTTAAAAGGATAGGAATCAAGATTATTCCTATTATTCAAGCTGCTTCATAACCTTGTTCAGTTATTGAAGTCTTAAAAGAATGTTTGAATTCTTGAAGTTGTTTGTTCAATTGCTATAACTTTCTGAGCAATTGAATGCTCACACTTACTTTAAATGAAAAATATTTTCAACAAATGATGTTAGAAGAACTTAAGGATCCCGTAAAGATCAAGTTGACTAGTATCCAGATGCAGTACCATTCAGTATGTGAATGAGCATGAAGATCAAGCGAAGACTTGTAATATAAAATAAGTTAAATGAACTTTAGATTAGTTTAATGAACTGTTATGTATCCTTAGTGGCGGATGAAAGTCACTCGTGTAAGATGTAAAGAATAATGTAATTATCATTATTTGTAATGAAAGGAGTTATAAGGTTTTAGAACTTGGGAAATTAGAATGTATGTTGTTATATTTGAGTATATAATGATGTATGTTTGGATGAATGATATACTCATGACGTACGAAATTCGGGTGTGAAGATAGACCGGATTTTGGGGCGTACCAAGTTGGTATCAAATCTGTTAGGTTATAAATCTTAGGTAAGAGTATCTAAAACTATAATCGTAGAGAGAGGGATAAGAAGATCACCACGTGATCATAGTGAATCATAATGTGAGATGAAATTTGTTAAATGATGAATGATTTATAGTAGTATGAAGTAAATGCGGGAAGAAGAACTTCAGATTGAGTTGTAAAGGATAGCATACGAATTAAAGAAAATTCGTATTAAGTAAAGAGAAATTTAGAAGTTGTAAAATTTCAATTAAAGACTCATGTGATAGCTGAGTTGTATGAACCTTTGTTATGGGCAGAGGTTTGTGCTTGGTGTAACAACTTCTTAGCTTATTACAGTGATAATCATTGGAATTGGTCGCGCTGTCGAGATGTATATGACGAGAAGGTGAATCTTTTCTCTTATATATACTTGATAGGTAGAGAATGATAAGGTAGGTGCAAGTTCTTGAAACTCATACTTATGGTACGTTCATGACTCATAATGATATGGTAGGTTTTTGAACTTCTCAGTGAATGAACGCTTTTGGTCTGTCTGGGATAGTTCCTAAACTCATATTATTGTGGAAAGTTCCTGAACTCATAATGTGTGGTAAGTTGATGAACTGTACTAAGGTATAGTGATGTTTAGACTGAAAATGAATTATTTTCAATAGTCTTAGTATTGAAGGTGCTAGAGAAGATTAAGTATTGTCGCAAGTAAGACAATGAAGGAAGGTGGAGGATAGGATATTCCAAGTCATCTAGCTATGCTAGATTTCGAAGTTTATTGAAATTGTGCTTATGTGTTCGCATTTTGGAAATGAAAGAATTGGTTCAACTTTAGGAACCAATGGATTTTTAAAAAGAACTATTCTTTGTATGTCTATGCTAATTGTTTCGACTAGACAGAAATTGATTTGAAATATCAAAATTAATTTTATATCATTCGTACATTCGATGCAATAATGGTAAAAGGATGGAGTTATTAATGCAATTGAACCTATTATTGGATGTGATCTTAGGATCAACAACCCTCTATGGTATGATGTATAATGGCGAAGTCACAAACTGACGAAGTCCTCAACGTACCGAGAAAAGTATGGTATCATGACGTCATAAAACGTTTTGATGTATTGAAAAAGAATTTAAAGAAGTAGTCAATATCAATTGAGTTGACTAGACAAATGTTTCACGTTGATAACAAATTTATTGGTATGGTTTAAGCTACTTAATTCAACTAGACAAATGGTCATGTTTAAAAGAAAATCGAGCTTTCTTTGAAGAAGTTGTTCAAAATCAAATTGTTTTGGTGCGGAATCTAATGATTAAGTTTGAGGTGAACATATCCCGAAATGGGGTATACGATGGGTAAGAGGTAGTTTGATTTCTTTGTGATTGTAAACTGACTGTGGAAGAAAGGTTACGGCGTCATGTTGTTAAACCTAGTAAGAGTTCATGGTCGATTTGACCCCTCAGCAAAAGTATGAAACATTTTAAAAGGAAATTTTATATTCCTCGTTATTCTTTCTACTTCATGATTCTTGATAGGTTATGGAGGTTGGGAATGATGGAAAGATAAGAACTCCGTTGAAGGGAAGTGAGAAGAAGGGTAAGCTAAAATTTTGAGGATGAAATTTTGTGAAGAAGGGGTGAATGTGATGACCCGGGTAAGGGTGTGGTTTTAAGAAATTCCGAGGACGGAGGATTCTGGTTACGAGCTAGACTGAACGAGTTTCAAGGTAAAAATGAAAATTTTCCGAGAACAAAAATATTTCCAGGGAAAAAGACGAAATAGGCACTATTCACCCGACTAAACCTAAGGGTTAGGGTTTGAATAACCTAAGCCTTTCTGAGAGTTCGGTATGTCAAAATGACATTCTGTCAAAATATTTGACGATAATATTACATACCGAACTCTCAGAAAGGCTTAGGTTATTCAAACCCTAACCCTTAAGTTTAGTCGGGTGAATAGTGCCTATTTCGTCTTTTTCCCCAGAAAATTTTCATTTTTGTCTTGAAAATTATTACTCGTTCAGTCTAGCTCGTAACCAGAATCCTCCCGACTTACAATCATCCTAGGTTCTAGAACGATTAATAAACACATAACACATAATATTATTAATAAAAATCTATTTTATTAATAACTAATTCTTTAAACTTAAATTCTGGACGATCCGAATTTCTGAGTCGTCACACTCTTCCCTCCTTATAAAAATTCCGTCCTCGGAATTTCTTAAAACAACACCCTTACCCAGGTCATCACACAGGTGGTGAAAGTTCTCTTTGTCTTGGGTACAATGAAGAACTGTTGATTAGTTTTACAGGAATAAAATATTGATGATGGACTTTTAATTTAGAGAAGATAGTAGACATTAGGTTCTACTTGACTCTTCTAATGGATTGTTGATTCCGCTACTATTATGGTTGAAAACTTTTATCATCTACCATATATTCTAAATCTCTGATTTATTATTGATGAAGGCTATTGATAATGTAATTATCTTAAGTCATGATATTCTTTACTGGTCTATTTGTGCTCACCTCTTTTGTTTCACAATCCCTTTTAGGAAATAAAAGTGTAGCTGGGATTAGTAGAGGGAACATGGGTATAAAGTGGTGTTCCAAATTAGTCGAAATCCTAATCAAATTATGAAACGTTGTGGCATAATAATTGTATTGAGAACTTAAAATTTGGGTGTCATATTTTATTAATCATTTAATATTTAATTTTGGTCAACCAAATAGGGTGATGCGAACTCCACTTTGAAAGCGTCAAAAATGCACTCCATTAGAATTGGGAGGACAGAAATCTTCTCGTGTTCCTTTGGGGAATTGAAATATTTGCTACTGTATTTTATATGGCATTGTAATAATTTGAGTATGAATACTATCGTATTATATACGTTACAATATTTGTATTGAAACTCACAGTATATGTGTCGTCGTATTTTGCACGACGCTTGTATAAATGAAGTTGTCAGTATTTTATTTTCTGACAACCCAAGATGGGTTGTGTGGACCTATTTTGGGGGCATCACAGTACACACCATTGATCTATCTCTCCATGGTCGTGCAAAAAGTGCAACCCATTCTGTTCATCTTCCTGTTTATGCATCTCACCTCATCATCTAAGTTATTAGCCCTACCATTGGATACCTTCCACTTCTCCTCGAAGTGAATCCTCTCCATGACCTCCATCTCCAGCTGTGTACGAAGAGCTTCTTTCTCGGTCTTCTCACTAAGTTCCCTCTCTTTGGATTGTTCTAGCTTTCCTACCAGCTCCACATTCCTGGCCAATAGATGGTGTATGTGACACCCCCAAAATAGGTATACACAACCCATCTTGGGTCACCAAATACACGGTACATAATTCAAATACAAACTTCATTTATACAACTGTTGAACTTTCGTGCAAAATACGACAAACCGTATGTTGTGAGTTTTAATACAATATTATCTCGTAGACATTATCCAAACTCAAATTATTACAATGTCATATAAAATACAGCAGCAAATGTTTCAAGACCCCAAAGAAGAACTAGAAGATTATTATCCTGTTCATTCTAATGAGGTGCACTTTTGATGCATTCAAAGTCGGGTTCTCATCACCCTATTGTTGTTCGTCAAAATCAAGTATTAAGTGACGTATAATGTACGACACACCCATATTAGATCCTCAATACAATTATATGTTGTTTTATAATGTATTGGGAAACTTCCACAGTCTCGGACCATTACATTATTCCCCTCTTATCCCCGCTTGACCCAGCTACACTCTTACTACCTGAAAGGAATTGTGAATTAAAAGGGTGAACACAAATAGCCCAATAAAGAATATTATGACTAAGATAATTCATTTATCAATAGCATTCAACAGTAATAAATCAGATATTTAGAACATATGGTAGATGATAAAAGTTTTCAACCATAATTGTAGCGGAATCAACAATCCATTAGAGGAGTCAAGTAGAACGTAATGTCTACTATCTTCTCTAAATTAAAAGCCAATCATCAATATTTTATTCCTGTAACACTAATCAACAGTTCTGCGTTGTACCCAAGACAAAGAGAACTTTCATCACCTGTTTTCACCTGAACCACTAAAGATTATAGTTAAATTCACAATTTATATTTATAATCATGTAAATCAAAAGTTTTTCCTTGCCAGAAAGGCTTAATAGAACGTTTACTCAATATCCTTACCCCAAAGGCTAAAGATATTCAAATGTAATAACAATGATTATACCAATCACTTGTCTATCTTTACACTACGGGTAAAAGATATTCAACTATAAAACCAATGTTCATGATCATACCAATCAATTGTTTCACAGGACACTACGACCAAAGACATTCAACTGTAAAACCAATGGTCATGATCCTACCAAAATCATCATCGAATTATCTATGCACTACGGACCAAGGATATTCGTTAGTATCACTGGTGGTCATAATCATGTCATACACATGTCCATCTTTGCACTACGGACCAAAGCTATCAATCAATAGTTCGTCTTTACACATAAGCCAAAGATATGCAACTGTAAAACCAATAATCAACAATCCATCTTTTCACGTAAGCCAAAGATATACAACTATAAAACCAATAATCAACAGTCCATCTTTGCACTACGGGCCAAAGATGAATTTTATCACAATATAAGTATGAGGATGATGATAATGATATAAAAATTCAATTAAATGAAAGCAATGATAAATTTTAAAGATTTATAATTCAATTTATCCAAAGTTTAAGAATATCCAAATTGTCAACATGATAACTAAATGTGGAGTAAAATTCAAGAATAATATTTATGTATCAAAAATAATTTGGACAGAAAGAAATCAATTTTTATCGTGAATAGTACATGTTAACGCCAAGATCTTTCCACACGTCCCAATCACGTAAGACACGTCCGATCCTGCACAATAAACATGACAACACCAAAAGCTTGACGGCTTCGACCGTCGGGGGATAGGTCCGGCGTGAGAGTCAGTACAGGCGATCACAAGGTTAATAATGGAGGAAAATAATATCTAGTGTATTGAGAGAGAGAAAATATCAGTTACCTTTCTTTTGTGATGTCTTTGCTAACATATACTCTTACACCCAGTTTACCGTGCCACTCACTACCATCTGACACCACCCCCCACTATTGGTGATCTCAGCCGACTACCAACAGCTCACCTGTTCCATCCCATCATTGTTCTCCACTATCGACCGACTAGATCCCATCCACATTAATGCCTTGCAGACATATCAGTCAACATCTATCTTGGTCATCATTACCGGTCAAAGCCCAAGTGAAGATATTTATTTATCTAATGGGTCGGTCTAACAATTCGGCCCAAGACTTTCAATACCCAATCAAGGTAACCCACTAACTTGGCCTAATGGATAGGCCCAACAGCACCAGGATCTAATAGTGATAATCCAATGGATCCACCAAGGAGTTCAGCCCAATGTACATAAAATACCATGACCCAACATTCCCCCTTAGTTTTTTATTAAACAGACTGTTTAATAGAAAACTATGAACGGTCCATGATATAAAGAAATATGATAGGATTAAAAGAGGCCCAAAACGGAACTCACCGAGGCCCAACTAATAAAAAATTAAAACAGTAAGGCAAACTAAACCCGGAAACCCAATCTGGTTAATATCTTTTCAAATTCACCATCATTATCTGCATTAAATGCACCGTCCTCGTGCCTGGTGAATAACTGAAGAGATAACTGATATAAAAACCCTTTTCCCCCAAAATTGACAGCTTTACCAACTCATTTTGAAAATCAGGCGCCTTGAACTTCTCTCTTCCTCTCAAATTCTATCTTTGCAAATCATCAGCAATGGCTTCCCAAGAACTAAATCCAGATATTCCCATCGAGGTAACCCCTATCTCCTCTGTCCCTCCTAACAAAAGGGCTTCGAGTTCAAATCCCAAATCTGCTACTGCCACAAGTAAAACTATACCATCAGCACCCCTTCTAACACCTGCTAAATTCTTTAAGAGTGGGGAACAATTCCCCCATGCCAATACTCCTTCTACCATCACAGAGGCTGAGATGCGTAACCTCCGGACTCGTTATCAGATTCCAGATACGCATATGACAAGAGCTCCAACTTCCGAGGTATGAATGCACCAACGATTCGAAGGTTGGACTGCCATGCCGGTGACCCTTCTTGAAAAGGGTGTTCACCTACCCCTCCATGCCTTTATTGTTACTCTTCTAGGGTTTATAGGAGTGGGATTTTCCCAATTAGTCCCCAACTCCTACATCCACATTCTGGCATTCATTGCCTTCTGTCATGAATTAGGGATTCCCCCTGCCGTTGACATCTTCTTCAAACTCTTTTTTGCTGGCAAATCTCGGGAACAAGGTTTCAAGATGTTGAGCAAACAGTCTCCTCGAACCAATACTAAATTTGAGAGGAGATCCCTCATGGACACCCCTTCGAGCAACAAGGGATGGCATAAAAAATGGTTCTTTGCCAAAGGACCTGAAATCTCTTCTCTTCCTGATTGGACCACTTCTGATCGTGTCTCGGCTGACTTCGGAGATATTTTGGAGGAACGTGTGAGAGAAATGGCAAGTTTTCTGGAGAAGATTCCCACGAAGGAATGGATCTTTAGGCTTCTGAGTAGACAAGCATGGTTGTATAACCATAAATGTAAGCCTCGAACCCAAGTTATTGCGTAATTATACTAATTTCCATTAGTAATTATTCTAAATACTTGCCACTTATTTATCGCAGTGTCTCTGATCAAGCCGACCTCTTCAGACGTGAAGGATCTTAAAGAGTTTCTGTCTGGAAAAATTTCTGAATCTACAGCTGAACCCTTAATTGATGAAGCTCAGCCAACTGAGCCCCCAACCGTCGAGTCCCCCTCAACCAGAGAACCAGTTCCACTTCGCCTCAAGAAGAGAGCAATTAGAAAGGCTAAACCAGTCCCTCCTCTTGCACTCAATGAGAGTTTACTTGATATATCCTTGGATGAATGATCTTAAATCATTCGTACCAAAAAGAAGAGAACGAAGGTCTTACTGCTAATGATCTCCGAGTGCCTTCTTCTGAAGCCAATCTTCCCCCCTGTCATACCTGTGGAGATTGTTGTTTCTGAAGAAGAGTCAGAAGAGCAAGTAGAGCCCACTCTCTCCCTCACTCGCAAAAGGAAACACTCTTTAAGTGATCAATCTGAACCAATACTTGAAGCTGCAGATACCCAACCATCTCCATCACAAACTGCATATACTCAGCCACCCACACCTCCTGACCAACCTCCAACCTCTCCAACAAGGCCATCCCCTTCTGAAGCCAGGCCCGAAACTATGGATTCCCCTACTCTTTGGCCCAAGCTTAATGAACATTTTCCCTTTCAGCTATATGACTCATTTGTTTGCGATACTGATGATCATCGATTCGGGAATAGTTCAATTTTGGACCTTATTAATGAGGGTATGAAGCACTAGGCAAAAGTAAGTCACTTTTTAACTTTTTTACTTGTATTCCTACTATGTTAGTTGCAACTGATGGACTAATGCTAAAACATATATAGGCAAATACTATCTTCGGGCGCCTCCGTCATAAATACAAAGAAGCTGAAGCTGAGGAGGATGTTGCTCGAAGAGAAAATGCCATTTTGAACTTTGCGCTGGCAAAGGAAAGAGGTGATCACAATATCACCCAGTTCAATAATGAATGCCCTCAGAAAGATCTGGCTCAGACTAAGGAACAGATGGAGAAGATGAAGGCAGATCACCAGGTAATCACTAACATGAACGTGGATCTGGTTTGAAGGAACGAAATTCTCATTCAGAAAAATGAAACCCTGGTAAAGACCAATAAAAGTCTAGCTCTCCAAGTAGATGAGTTCGAGACCAGAGAGCTACGTCATCTGAAAGAGCGCCAAAAGATTGATGATGAGGTTCGGGAACTTCGAGCCCTTAGAGATTTGGGTCCTCCAGTGACCGAAGAACTCTGGAAAGACATCCAAATGAACTAACAAAAATCAACTAAGCTAAATGAGGAGATTGTGCGGATGTTTTCTGAAGGATATGAAGAATGTCAAAGTAGAGGCAAGGCGAAACTTGTCGAAGCTAAGGTAGACCCATCCCTCCTCAACTCATCAGATGGTAAAGATGATTCTCGACGATGGCTTCTAATATTTTAGGACTTTTTAGGAACTTTTTTGTAAAAATTTATATCTTTTTATGTTATAAATTAAATATTAATGAAATATCAAGTTCGTTCCTTATGACTTCTGTGTAATTTATTTCTTATCAATAATTCAGTATCAATCAACTTGAAAAATGTACAAGCTTCTTTCAAATTTAACTTAAACTGTTAATCAAGCAAGTCATATATTAGTTAAGATCAAGATTAACATAATCTAAACTCAACACTTAACAAAATAAGGTAAGAAAGTAATGCAATACTTATCGTTACCGAAGCATGAGACAGATCCTGTAAAAGATTAATGCAGCCGAACTTCATTGCATCATTTAGAATTTGTTTACCACTCGGGGCCTAACAAATTCATAAGTTCCACCTGCCGAATAGGATACCATCGAATGGTCAGCGAGTCCACCCGAACCTCCTTTCAGCCATGAAATTTGTTTACCACTCGGGGCCTAACAAATTCATAAGGTCCACCTGCTGAATAGGCTACCATCGAATGGTCAGTGAGTCCACCCGAACCTCCTTTCAGCCATGAAATTTGTGCCAATGAAGAGAAGATCAATTGGGGAAAAGGATCTTTTATTGATGATGATTCAAATATTTACAGACTCTGGTGTACTGACACTATCTTTACTGAAAATACTTCCGAAGTCTACCAGCATGCCAAGTATTCCTGATTTCAGACCCATCTAATGCCCTTAACCGATAAGTCCCTGAGTTCGGTACTTCAATGACTTCATAAGGACCTTCCTAGTTTGACATTAGCTTTCCCAAATTCTGAGGCATAGATGCTTTGACTTCTCAGAGAACAAAATCACCTACTTCAAATCTTTGAAGCTTTACCCCTTTATTGTAGTGCTTCTCTGACTTCTTCCAGTAAGTCTATGTTGATTTTTAACCCTTCATTATTGTAGATTTCTTTAAACTGACTAACCCAAAGACTAGTAGACCCAATTTCAATAGGGACTAAGGCATCAGTACCACAAGCCAACCTGAAAGGTGAATCCCCCGTGGTAGTCCTCATTGTAGTCCGATAAGCCCATAATACGTTGAGCAGCTCTTCGGGCCATCTTCCTTTAGCTTCATCCAATCTACGTTTGATCCCATTCAAAAGCGTCCAGTTGGTTATTTTAACTTGTCCATTGGACTGTGGATGAGCTACTAAAGTCTTTCTATGCAGAACCCCCAGCTCCTTCAAAAATGCTTCAAACTTTGATCCCACAAAATGGCGCTCGTTATCTGATATCACCACCTTCGGAATGCCGAAATGAAACACTACAGATTCCTTCAGAAACTTCAAACATTCCTGTTCTGTTATCAGTCTAAGTGGCTCTGTTTCTACCCATTTGGTCATATAATAAATGGCAACTATAAAAAAACTGACATGACCTTTAGCTTTCGGCAATGGACCTAGTATACCTACCCCCAGATAACAAAGTGTATAGGAGATAGAATCGAATATAACTTTTTTGGTGGCTGATGTGGGATAGGACTATTCAACTGACATTTTGGACACTTCTTCACGTACTCGGTAGCTTCCTTAAAGATGTTAGGCCCATAGAACCCCTGCCGAAGTACTTTGTAGGCTAACGACTTAGCAGCCATATGGTCACCATAAATACCTTCATGAATCTCTCGAAGAGTATATTCAGCTTCGGATGGAACCAAACACTTCAACAATGGAGACGAAAAAGCCCTTCGATAAAGATCTCCATCAATAGGAACAAAATTAGTACTCTTGTATTTAACTTTCTTGGACAACCTCTGATCTGAAGGCAGGATGCCATCTGCCAGATATTCCAGATATGGGGTCAGCCAGCAATTAAAATGCTCAACACACATCACCGACTCATGTTGGATACTAGGCTACTGCAAAATCTCCAAATAAACTGATCCATCAAAATTACTAGCATCCGTAGTAGCCAACTTTGATAATGCATCGGAAATAGAGTTATCATTATGCTCAACGCCTTGAAACTCATAAGAGAGGAAATATTAAAGCCGATCCTAGAACTCTGCCAGGTAGTTGATCATTCTTGGTCCTCGTGCTTCATACTTCCCTAAAATTTACTTGACGACCAGTTGAGAGTCACTATAGATAATAAACTTCTAAACTTCAAGCCTCTTCGCCAGTCGTACCCTTTCCAGCACTGCTTCGTACTCTGCCTCATTGTTCATTGCTCTGAACCCAAATTTGATGACCTACTACAATTTGAATCCCTCCGGACTTGTTAAAATAATCCATGCCCCACTGATGTCCGAAGTAGAAGACCCATCTGCATCTGAATCCATGAACTCGATTGAAATTTGAAGCATTATAATCGCTTGTCGACATACTTGACCTTCGCGAAACCATCATCGACTTACGTAAACGAACATTCCACCATAAAATCGGCTAAATCTTGACCTTTTATAGCAGTTTGAGGATGATATTCTATGAAGAATTGAGATAACTCCATTGTCTAAGCAGCAAGTCTCCCCGATACTTCAGGCTTGCTCATAACCTTCTTCAGAGGCTGATCCGTATAAACCACCAAGAGTCGACCTTGAAAATATTGCCTAAGCTTTCGACTAGCTATCACCAAAGCAAAGGAAAACTTCTCAATATTCAGATACCTTGTCTCAGCATCCCTAAGGACATGGCTTACATAATAAATCGGATGCTGCTTTCCCCCAACTTCCCGAACAAACACTGTAATACCCGAGAATTTCCACGTATTATTAAATAAATATATTAATAGAAATAAATATTTATTTGAATATGAACAATTTTGTGTTATGAAATGAGATAAATCAATTATATTAAATAATTGAATAATTGAGAATACGTGGAGTTTGTGGTAAACTCATTGAAAGCCTTGTGTGATATTGTGATGGGAAATACTAATGGTAATGCAAATCGGTGAAGAAATTATAAGATGAACAATTAAGTAATATTAATTGTTCATGGTTGTTGTAGTATACTATTAGTTGTTAATTGATGTGTGGTAGATTAATTATTTAATAATGAGGATTAATTAATGATTATATTAATTAATTGATGATGGTTGTGGTAGAATATTGAATTTTTAGTAATTAACTAATAATGTGTGTAATATATTATAAAGATGAATAATGATTATGGAAACCCATAAATATATTAATTAATGGTTGGATTAATTAATATTGGTGTTAATTAAGTAAGGAAGTGCATAATTTATTTATTTAATGAGAAATAAGTAAGTTAGTAATATAATAATATTATATTAATGATTATGTGCATATGAGCATATACAACTATACTATATATAGTGCAATTATGACATTTATGTGGCTATATATTAAGTCTTATAGAACTATATTATATGGGCATTATAATTAAATATATTGGAACAATATGTTATAAATACATTATCTATGTGACAATATGTATGCGGGTATGTATTAAAATAATATACCATGAACACATTGTAAACTATAATTTTGATAAAATGTACATGGATTATATATATGTTATATAACATCTACTACCTTGAAATATTAAAGCATATTGTGACATTTGGTTATAATATATGGTTGAGATGTGTATTAAAATTTAACATAAGAGTGAGAATGTGTAGGAGTATACAAGAATGCTAGTTATATTTGATTGTCCCAAAATGATTGTCCCATTTACCTCTCATTTCTCATTCACGTGTATTTCCAAAATGGCTAGCCTATGTTCTTCATTTTCTTCCAAGCTTGTTAGGCAATGATCATGAGGGGAGTGGTGCTCATGATGCAATCCAGCCTACATCTAACAACTCCTTGTTAACCCCCATGCAATCCTTTAACACATGAGTTTGATTTAGGGGAGAATGTTATTGTCTAGATTTTTGATGTTCTATAAGTATGAGCTCTCCTTCCATTTTTCCAAGTGTTGAGAATTTCTAAGTGAGAATTGAGAGCATACAAGCATCCTTAGAGTTTAAGAGTTCAAGTAGTAGCAAGTTCTTTCACATTACCAATGTATAATTCCATTACTAGCTTTCCAATTTCAGTTTCTATAAAAAATGGAGTCTTGAGTCTTGAATTCATGAAATTATATATTAGTGAGGCTGAGTATTGGTTATGAAGTTGTTATATGACCATATAGACATGTTTAAACTGATACATGATTGTTTGGAAATGAATTGGTGAATAATTTTTAGGTTGAAATTTGAGTTCTTACATTAAGATCGATTTCACCTAACTTTGAACTAGGCCTGCAATGTGCTTACTTATTTTTGTATTGAGTAGCAATAAAAGTCACACGCTTAATCAATTGAGCAATCAACTGCTTTCAAATCTGATCATTACTAGCTAGTTGTTTTGACACAAGCTAACATGTAAGCATGTGTAAGATATATATATATATATATATATATGGATACGTTAACCTAATGTGAGCATGTTTTTATAGTCTTGCATGATTAATGGAGACATATGGTTTAAATGGAGATTTGAACATTAAGTTTTGAAAACAAACTATGTAAAGATCATGTTCTACAAATTATGAACCTAATGAGCTATACATGACTGATTTTAAACATAGATGAGCATGTTGTAGTGTACATAGTCTGTGACGCCCCCAAAATAGGTATACATCACCCATCTTGAGTCGCCAAATACATGGTACAGAATACAAATACAAACTTAATTATACAACCGTCGTTTAAATACGATAAGACATAATCTAAGAGTTTTAATAAGAATATTGTCATCTAGACAATATCCACACTCAATGGAGTCCTCATTACATTTATTGTCACATTATTTAACAGAATAGTGAGGACTACTAATACTATCATCTGGACCGTCACTCCGTTCCCCGACTAGTCCCTACTATGTTCTCATTTCCTGAAGAGAATAGTGAAAGAAAGGGTGAGTTCAACTAGACCAGTATGAAATATTATGACTAAGATAATGCAGAATAAATTATCGTTAGCCTTTAACAGTGTTAAACTGATAAAATATAACAAATATCAAGTTTAACTACAGCGGAACAAGCAATTCATTAAAAGAGTCAAGTAGAGAATAAAATCTACTATCTTTTATGATTTAAAAAGGTTTTTCATCACTTTTATCGCTGAGACTCAACTTAATAAATAATATACATCATCCCTACACTACGGCCAAGGATATTCTTTAGTATCACGACCACAAACTATCCATGCACTACGGGCCAAGGATATTCGTGTATTCATCAATCGTCATGATCATGCCAACAACTATCCATCAATGCATTACGGGCCAATGAGGACTTTTATCACATCATTTGTAACATTACAATCATGATTATCTTAGAATAATCCTCAATCATAATCATACCAAGTCTATCTATGCACTACAGAATACAGAGATGACTTTCAACATAATATAAACATGAGGATGATGACAATGATATAAGAATTCAATAAAACAAGTTCAAGAATTAATTTATCCAGGAACCAATAACGTCCAAATTGTTAACATGATACTGCTTTGTGGGGTAAAACTCAAGAATACTCAAAAGAATATTTGCATGAAAAGATACTAGATGAAGGACAAATATCAAGGATATTCCACTAATTTCATGGAGTATAAAAGCCAAAACTTTAACCAACTGAGTATAATAAAGAATGGAATAACAAAAGAAATCACTAGGCATGCGATTGACCGCACAGACAGGTTATTCCAATAGAATAATAAATAACGGAACCAGGTCATGCGTAAACGCATAGACAGGATATTCTAGCAGAATAATAAATAACGGAACCAGGTCATGTGTAACGCACAGACAAGATGTTCCAACTGAATAATAAAAAAATGGAATAACAGAAGAATTTCACCATATATAAATTGCTTATAGACGAGTTATTCAACATAATGATAAAGAATGGAATAACAGAAGAATTTCACCAAGTATAGGGTAGCCCATGTATACAGGTTATTCCAACAGAATAATAAAGAATGGAATAACAGAAGTTCTCTTCATGAATAAGAAAGAAATAATACCCCTTGCGAGTACAACAAATAATATCCCTTACCGTAAAAGAAGAATATTCTGACTGGTAGGGCGAGGATATTCTTGAAGAAGACTTGCACTACGCTCAAAGCTTTCTTAAACTCTAAAGAAATACGCTCAAGATTATAGAAGAGAATTCTCTGAATTTTTGGTGTGTTTTCAATTCTAACTAAGCATCCTATTTATAGGAGAATTGAAGGGGTACTATTTAAGAAAAAATCACGGACGAAATAATTAATGAAATCACGGGTGTCTTCAAACGATTGAATTCTAATCAATTATCAAGTAAAAACAAAAAGCTAAAATCAACCACATGTTAGTTTGAAAGAAAATGAACCACCCGTGTCACCTTTTTTTGAATTTATTCTCCATGACATCTCATATACACCAAAATCATATATATATAATACTTACCACCACCCACCAAATTCTCTTACATATTAAAACATATAATCCATTCACCCACCAAATTCTCTTACCACACATTCACGGCACATAGTTTATATATTATATATATAACTTATATAATACGCACATGTACATATATATATATATATAACTTATATATATATATAATAATAATATAGAACTGAGACAACTTTGTACCGACGATTTTGGAAAATGGGTAAATGAGAATCCAAATAATACGCCAATATTTAGAACAAATACTTCATAAAAATCATCTCAATATTTTTAACAACATTTATCATCATTATTATAATTCGCAATATTAATCGACAATGTCGTTCCCAGAAAAGAGGGGGCTTTCCAATAAGGATTTCTCCCTATTGGCGCGTGTAGACACTCAAAATTTTCTGCGCTCCTATTACTAACATTGCAGGAGGGTAGATTCATCTTTTGGAGATAACCCTGAAAGACAACTTACATCCATTCTGAATACTACCGGAAGTGCAGTTCCAACCCAGAACATAAACTGGGAACATCAGTTCCAACCCGGAACATAAACCGAGAACTTCATCTCAAACCCAGAACACACACCGAGAATGTCATTTCCAATCTCGGAGATAACCCCGAGATATGTAGATCAAAAGACCGGCAACAAACACCGGAGTGGACAGTTCTGTCTCGGTGATAACACCGCGACGCTCAATTCTAGTCCCAGAGACAGCACTGGGAGTAGCAACCCCATCCTTGGTGATAGCCCCAAGAGCTCAGTAGATCTGAAGAAGAGCTCTCAGATTTCCTTCGCTGCGCAACTTGAAAATTACTTATGAAAGCAACCAGCCGCCTATACATAGGCACGGTTGGCCACAGGCTAACCTGCGGCTCCTACAGGTACACCTGTGGCACTCCTACATGGGTCCCACACCTCTGGCTCACTCCAGTTAGAGTTACAAAAGAGGTCTCACAAGCTGAAAAGGCCAAATTAGGAATAAAAGTGCTACGCGATTGAGCGAAATAGCCTGAAATCCTGGTTTCTCGTCGATCGGAGTTAAACTCCCGTTGTCTCAAAGGTATTCGCCTGAATGCAGGGTATACTATACCAATGAGCTCGCTTTCACAGAACATACTCAGCAATACCCAACAAAGGTTCGATGCCGTCATTTGTAGAGTCACAACCCTAAAACCTCCCCGGCGGGGGTTACAACGCAAAACCATGACATATCAAACCTCCCCAGTGAGGGTTACAACGCCGAAGTTATCAACATCTACGTATCCCTGGCGGGGGTCACAACGCACATCCTTCAAACTACTACGTATCCCCGGCGGGGGTTACAACACAATGCAACCATTGATACACACATCAATGAAGGTCAAGCAGCCTTGACGTCATGTTAGCCGATGGCAAGTAAACCCATCGAAGCAACCTTCCCCAGCAAGGGCTACAACACAATGCTACCATTGACACATACATCAATGAAGGTCAAGCAACCTTGACAATGCACCAGCAGGGATTTATTCGGTGATACACACATCAGCGAAGATCAGGCAGCCCTGATAACAACAAACTGTTGGCAGTAACTCCGACAGAATGAGGGAATAGGTTGTACACATCCTCAAACAGACAAAGATTTATCCCCACAGATCTCTTACACGCAAGAGGTACCTCTATGGAATATAAGCCAGTGTCTAGGATTCAAGACTTTGGTGATAACCCCAACGTCAACATCCTTGGAGACTTGGATCACATGTCCAAGCCATCACTGATTGTCATCCCAACAGGATTACCTGACAATCATTCATGCATTCTACATGCATTTCCATCATGTTGCTGCATATAGCATCATGTTTATCTTGCCTGCATTTCAAGTGTCTAGTATTCTTTATCCTATCCATGCCTTGAATTGCATGAATATGATAAAGAGGGGCATCTGTAGACACTCAAAATTTTCTGCGCTCCTATTACTAACATTGCAGGAGGGTAGATTTGTCTTTTGGAGATAACCCTGAAAGACAATTTACATCCATTCTGAATACTACCGGAAGTGCAGTTCCAACTCGGAACACAAATTGGGAACATCAGTTCCAACCCGGAACACAAACCGGGAACATCATCTCAAACCTGGAACACACACCGGGAATGTCATTTCCAATCTCGGAGATAACCCAGAGATATGCAGATCAAAAGACTGGCAACAAACACCGGAGTGGATAGTTCTGTCTCGGTGATAACATCGTGATGCTCAGTTCCAGTCCTAGAGACAACACTTGGAGTAGCAACCCCATCCTTGGTGATAGCCCCAAGAGATGTCATTGCATTTCCGGTGATAACCCCAGAAATGCTTGTTTCAAACATATGCAATCAGCTTCAACCACAGACATCCTATCAAGGCACACACACCTCAGACTCGGAGATAACAACGGGCAGATAGGAACACCCACAGATGACAGTGAGATATACAAACAAGCAGCAGTCTAATCTCAGCTGTAACCCTGAGCAACGTCTGCTTTCTGCTTAAACCGGCGATAACCCCGGTGAGGAGTCACCACGTCATCTTACCATCTCAACAAGATGATATCGTGACATACCAACAAGTAGTCTAATCTTAGTTGTAACCCTGAGCAACATCTACTTTCAAATCAAACCGGCGATAACCCCGGCGAGGAGTCAAACGTCATCTTGTTCCTTAGACAATGGCACGTCGTCTCAACACTTCATACATACATACATCTAATAATTTCCCATAAGAACCGAGGATTGACAATCCCAAGTGACTATTACGTGTGACAATACTTTGGATAGAATTTGAAGCTTGAAGACCATGGGCATAGACCCCTCTTTCTGACTTTGTAAAACCTCTAATCCATGTCACTGCGTAACTCTCAACACAAGCGGTCCAAAGAAGGTCAGATATACCTCGTTCGGATGCACAGTGCATGTTCAACACAAGCAGTCTGAAGAAGGCCAGATATACCTCGTTCGATCTGTAAGTTCGAGCGGACATTTCAGTGCATGAGTGCACGTACTACGAGACAACGGGACACGCGAGGCTCAGATGCATCACGACCAACCGCAGGTACAACTGCGACTACCGTAGGTGTACCTGCGGCCATCCATCTATATATACAAGCCTTGGGGTCAGCCATTTGAGAAGAGGAGGGAAGGAAAAAGGCGAGGAAGCCCTGTCCATTTTACACTGCATACACATCTTTTGAGTGTTTTCTCACTTTTAAACACTAGTTAGCTCACATATAGCTATCTTTTATCTAGCGGGAGCTGAGTGTTTATCCATTTAAAGTCATAGAAGTCTACTTTGGAAGCCCACTGTAATCCTTCTTATATTCTATAAAGCCTTCCTCTCATATTAGCACACACTGTTATACACATTGAGAGTCGTGTTGTAAGGCGTTTGCCCTTACTTCGATTAAGTGGTTTTCACTTCATACATATATATATATTCTTATATATATATGTATATATTTTATATATGGACTAACATTATCGAGTTATGCCTCAATTGAGCCTAGACTTGATGCAGAGCGTTTAAGTGCTTTTATATATATATATATATATATATATATATATATATATATATATATATATATATATATATAACACTTCGCTTTTTCCATACAAATTGCAGTACCATGTGAGCCTAGGAATCATGTGATCACAGGTTCAGTCTCCTGAATCTAGATTTGGTTCCCATGATGAACTTTTTCAGCTGTAAGCAGCTTGTACATTATTTTACAGTGTCTGAATTTCCTTGGATGGCTGCCATGCCCATGAGGAGCTCGATACTGCTGTATATTATTTTCTCGAGAATGCTTCGCATCTCAAAAATAAAAGCAAACAAGCTGAACATTTAATAATTAAATGGAAGTATAAAAAGGTCTTAAATCCTATTGAGCACAGGGTTTGAAAAACCTCTTTTACAAAACTTCATTGCTATATCTTGGTTAAAACTGAATTTTTCTATAAAATTCAAACCTTGTGTATATAGGGTGCGAACGAGGCCTCACACTACTTTCAAATAACTGCACATTGATCCACACACACACAAACACTTTCATATAACAATTTCTTTGAAGCGTGGCGGTCACCGTGGTAACACGGATGTCGGGGGGTGCCTAACACCTTCCCTCCGCATAATCAAGCCCCAGGACCCAAAATGAATCTCGGTTTCACCAACCCGTTTAGCAGTGTCAAATCACTGGTCAATGTGCAAACCTTTTTAGTTGCGTTGGTGCAACCAGTTAAATACACCAACTGGTGACTCTTAAAGTCAAATCGTCGACATTATACATGTCGGACCTTTTTCACTTGTTTTTTTAAATAAATCTCACATTAACATGAGAACACCAAAGAACAAGTAACGAAAAGGGACACTCAAAAATCCCAACGTCGACAGGTGGCGACTCTGCTGGGTACTCCAGTAAGAGGGCTTAAGCCACTATTTCAAGCTTTTCAAAATTGTTATATGCTTATGTGTGAATGTTGCATTTACATTTATGATGAATGTGTACGAAAACATCTTAATTACTGCACTGCTAAATATCTATCTGTGATATTAGTGCTTCGCACATGTCATCATTTTTCATAAACGGTGAGACACATTGTATATGAATGTATGTTATGTGGTCCCTCCACCAGGAGGCTATACTATCGGTGTTTGATTACTAGACTCGTGGGAAGAATGATTCTCCGGGGCTCAGGAAAGGCACCACTCAGATTCGCTCTAGTTAAACGATCGGATTAACTTCCCGTCAAGTAGATTGCGATGATCTGGGAACCTTCATGCCAAAAAGCCGCGAGAGTAACCCTAAGATAGGTCAGCCTCTGATAAACCAAACGCAGAGGGAAGTCTCTTCATACTTTCCATTTTTAAATTACCTATAAAAACATTTACTTGTAATTTTATTCCATGCTCATTCATATGTAATGGAAAATATGAAGAATATCTGTGTATGCATGACATGTTATCAATTAACAACCGGTTTTGCTGGACAAAATTCCTAAATGGACATGTTATGATAACATTTACATTACCCTAAGACAAAACTACGTAAGTCTTTTGTAGGGAAGCAATTGGGCCTGTTACCCGCTCAAAAACAAAAAAGGTCGCGAGCCTACAGCCAATCATGTCTTTTTTGACCAGTCTAATACTGTATCCCGAGAAGAATTTGACGGATTGAGTAAACAAATCACAGACTTGGCTATTCTACTAAAAGAATTACACCAGTCTACTCAGGGTACGAAGATACCTACACATACAAAATCCTCTACACAAGGAGGAGTTCAAGGTCCGGAAAAATAGTTCCGAACATCGATTTGGATACTGGCACAAAAACCCTGAAAACACCCATCTCAAAGGAGATCCAGACACCGGTGATATCAGGAAGAAGGTCCTTCAAATAGAGGAAATTATTCGCGTTCTCAAAGGGATTGGAACCCATGGCAGTGTTTCATATACAGACCTTTGCATATTTCCTGGTGTTCATTATCCAGAGAAATTTTAGACCCCTGATTTTGAGAAATATGTCGGATTAGGGGATCCTTATACACATTTAAAAGTGTTCATCGGAGAACTTGGGTCTTACGCAGAAAATGAAAAGCTTCGAATGTGGCTATTTCAGAAAAGTCTGACTGGAGAAGCCCGTTCATGGTATACCAGATTAGACAATTCTAAGATCCATAGTTGGGAAGAGCTGGCTCACGCCTTCCTTACTCAATACAGTTTTCAATCTCAAATGGCTCCTGACCGGTACCAAATTACCAAGGTCAAGAAATAGTCTAATGAGTCATTTAGAGAGTACGCTCAAAGGTGGAGGCGCCTTACTGTTCAAGTTATTCCTTCCATGACGGAATCAGAAATGGTCATAACTTTCATAGATGTACAGGAAGCTCCTTTCTATGAAAGAGTTCTAGCTAGTATTAGCAAACCATTCTCTAAAATGATTATGCACGGAGAAATGGCTGAGATGGGATTGAAGTCCGGTAAAATTCAAGACCTAGCCGCTCTTAAAGTTGTTGCTGAGCACATCCAGTCCGGATCTTATGGAAACAACCCCCGGAGGGTCCATAAAAAGAAAGAGGAAGATGTTTCCTTAATACTACAAGGACCAAAAGGCAATCTAAGCATGCCTATGCAGAGGAGAAACTACTCCCCTTTTCCAGCACAATCTTCAAACCCTCCATTTCCTAAAAGTGGAGAAGTAAAGCGACCTCGAGCGTTCACACCCTTAGGGGACTCGCTCGAGAATATTCTTACTCTTCTGACTGCTCAGAAGAAAATTACACATCTTCTTCCACCAGCCAACCCTAATGGGAGGGGTTTTAATGCTACTCGAAAGTGTGCTTATCATGCCGGAGCACCTGGACATGATACTCAGGATTGTTGGGCCATGAAACATAAGATTCAAGATCTGATAGACAACGGTGAGATCGTGGTCACTAAACCAGATCGACCTCATGTGCAAGACAACCCTCTTCCTCAACACAAAGAAGAAGAGGTCAACGTGATCAGTTGGAGCACTATACAAGGTTCCAATTCTAATGGCGAATCATCCCAACCCATCATAGACGGTGTTAACAAATGGGATTATGCAAAGTTCCAGTTTACCATGGAACGAAAGATGAAAGCTCTTTCCAAACAAATTGAGCAATTGGCAGAACTGGTGACCCATCAGCATCAAGTCACACGCCAATTAATCAAGCAAGAGCATGCCTATCTCCTTCCATTTGTTGTGAATGATTCATCAACACCTTCAGAAAGTGAAGCTATGGAGGATAGGGTTGTAAAGCGAGCAAATGCTAAAGCCCATCGGGATTTTGCCAATCAGAGGGAATTCACCTATTTGGGCCAATCCATGGAGGAGATACTACAGATGTTGATCAACGAATGAAGAATTACCTTCCTTCTCCCTCCAATCAATCCTCATTTAGGACGGTTCAATCCTGATGAAATGTGTCAATATCATTTACATTCTCGCGGTCACAGCACAAAAGAATGCTGGGCACTCCACCATCTCATTCAGAATCTTCTTGATAGCAGTGTCCTGCAAATAGGAGATGATTACACTGTGCAACTCAAGGGTGGGAATGCATATCCTACCAAATGGAAGGGATCAGTAGCAGTTATATCCAAAATGGAAGATGAGACTGTCAAAGTATTTCCCATACAACCAATTCAACTCAAAGGAGCTGACAATCCTTTGAAAGTGGCAGCACCAGAGCCAATTTCTTTATCTTTCAGACCACAACATCCCGTTGTTAGCTTACACAAAGTTCTAGGGAATTATGGAGAAGCTGAGGGATCCACATCTCATACTACTGCTACAGTGTCAAAGGAAAATCTCATGTACCTTCCTCAATGGGTTGTCAAACCAACTTACAAAGCAAAGGGGAAATTTCCCATGGAGAAGATTGAAAAATTCCTCCGTACTATGGGCCACAATGAAGCCAAAGTGGTTTTAAGCTTGCGAGAAGCTCCACAACAAATTTTGATACTGGATTTGGTTTTCTCTTCCAAGGATCATCGGAAGATCTTGTTGAAGGTTTTAAAAGAAGCCTACTTACCAAAATCAATGGATGTGGAAAAATTTCAACATTTGGCTGATCATATTTTCAACAACAATGTGATATCCTTTATTGATGACGATATACCTCCCGAAGGGACCGGTCATTACAAGCCTTTGCATATTACAGTTTTGTCTTTCGGGTACATGCTAGCTGGAGTTTTGATAGATGGAGGCTCATCTCTAAATATATGTCCTTATGCCACCTTGGCAAAGATGAATATCAATCTCAAGCGGATCCAAAGCAGCCGTAGTCATCAGGGCTTTTAATGGATCTCAAAGAAATTTCATTGGAAAGATTAAATTGCCAATTGAGATTGGTCCCAATACATTCAATGTACCTTTCCACGTCTTCAAGATAGAATCATGATACAACCTGCTCTTGGGGAGACCATGGATACACATGGCTGGAGCTGTTCCCTCCATGCTACATCAATAACTCAAATACATTATCAACAACAGTCTAGTCACTGTCAACGCTGAGCCGTATTGTCTTGAACAAGGAACTCTACCAATTATCAGCTTCAATTCAGAAGTTGAACCGGCCAGTTTCCATACTTTGGAAGTGAGTAACACGCAATACCATTCTACTGGAGCGCCACTTCCCATACCCAAGATCTCTGTCGAGGTTATGTCGGCCACTCAAGAATTGATGTTATTGGGTTATCAACCTGGACAAGGGCTTGGTAAAGATAAACAGGGTATTAAGCACCCTATCCAAATGTCCAGTCAAATCGGAACAGTCGGACTAGGCTATTCTGCCAGTTCCAATCACAGGAATCCTCATAAGCACAAACAGGTTCCTCAAGCTTCCGCCGCACGACAATTTTCTATACCTTTACCCCATGAGTTGATGCAATCTCCAGTAAAGGTTCTAGCCCATGTTGTGGCTATTGCAAAACTAGTGCCAATCAAAGGAAAAGAGGTGTTGATTCCTGATTCCGAGGCGGAAGAAAAGGAACGAAAACGTAAACATGACCTTGCCTTGATGATTGCAGGCATTCACGTCATTGTTCATGATGAACATACAAATAGATACACCCCAGACGATGATTGCCCAGATGTCATGGTTATCATTCAGGAGAAGGAGGACAATGACGATCCTTCCATCACTGCAGTCCATTAGGACTTTGCCCTCGACAATTGGAGCAGCACTCCATTCATTGGTCGACGAGGGTAAAATGGGCAGAAAATCCCTCTTCACTGTAGATAACTTTAATTGCTTGCTTTCCTTTACAACACTAGCAGTTATTTTATCAAGTACATGCTAACACTTTTGTATGATCGAGCCGCTGCATATATTAAGTGAGAGCATCTTTTGTTTCGAGACTTCGAATTTAGATGTGTACATCATGCCGATGACATGCCTTCTCTCCACAAGGGTAACTTTAATGCAAAGTTGGACTCGGACTTGATGGACATCCAAAGGACATTGAGACACCTCGGAGATTAAGGAATGGGTCGCGGACAAACCCAAACCCAATCTTGATCAAACCACTCCTTTCAATCTCGGAACCTTAGACAATCCTAAGCTAATCCAGATTGGTTCAGACCTTACCACAAATCAACAGAATGACATAGTTGCACTGTTAACCCAATTCTAGGATGTGTTTGCATGGTCTCATGAAGACATGGTGGGTTTGTCCACAAACATTGTTCTTCATCGCTGTAATACCCGGAAAAAAAATTAAATAATAAAAAAATTATTTTATTTTAAATTGTATTAATTGCACTTTGTCTTTTATTTGGGTCAAGCTAGTCAGTTACTTTTGGGCTAATAATTATTAATAAATGATGAATAAATTAAGTTGATAAAATTGGGCCTTAAAACTAATTTGACTTAATTTATATGTGGGTCAAATTAAAATTCTATTAAAATTTGGAGAGTTAAAAAAAATGTTTTTCAATGATTAAAATATAAACCCTATAATGCATTAAGAACATCATCCATCTGATATAATAAAAAGAGGGGCGACTGATAAAAAAAAGAGAACGAACAAACCAATTAGCGAAAGCTAGCTGCTGAAGGAAAAGATTTGTTCCCATTTAGTTTGCTGCGAAGTCTTTTTTTTTTTAAGCTTGTAAACAGGTAAGTTATCATGGATACATTCAATAATATCACATCAATTTTATAGATGCATGTTATATGAAAAACAAATGGATTAATTATATAGGTGTATTATATTAAAAAGCATGTGTGAATTTATTTTTATTTTATTTTTATTTTTTTGGCCTTGTCTTGGAACGGGTGCATTAATTACATCTGTATAACTTCAGGATGCAAATTTTATTTTACAAATTCATGATTGTTGGTCGATTACTTGAATATATATATATATATATATATATATATATATATATATATATATATATATATATATAATGATTGGTAGTATGAAAACTTAGAAATTTTTGTAGCAATCTTAATTCTAAGTGGGATGATAAAGTTAGTATACCATTTTATTAAATAACTAATTATAATGCTATGCTTAGAAACTTTCTTTGAAAGTTTTGTATATTAATTTAAATCGAAATCATTTATTTGTTAAAATTATAAAATTTACTTAATAATAAATTAAATAATATTATATTATTAATGGTTAAATTTGTAATAAAATTTTTACTTTATTCTATTAGATCGACTTGAAGGAGAGTAACTTATAATTGCATTATTATTTTTATTAGATCGGGCGGATGGAATTTAAGGAGTATTTTTGGAATATAATTTTGGGTATTACATTGCTTTCAATCCAGTGCTGGATTCCGTCTTTCAAATGGAGACTCTCTTTTGTTTTTGATTTGTTCGTTTCGTTATTCGTTTCAAAAATTAGTATTGCCTCTCATAATTGTTCCTTGTCAATTGATTGTGATAAACTTGTTTTGGCGTTATATTAGAACTCATATTTGTACTCTTTAGACTAGTGTATCATGTCTAAAATTTATTTTGATATTTATAGTGATGTATATGTTATTATATTTTAGAGACTTGTGTTGATGATTCGTTCGATTTAACATGTACACGTTAGAACCCCTTTGTGTTGATATTTTGTCGCATGTGTTGTGACATTATATTTTGTTAGAATACCGTAGGGTATACCTGAGCTATAACCACCTGTGGGGGTACCACAGGCATGTCCTCTTGGCACCGAGGCATGACACCTTTCGTGGCGGTGTGATCAGTCCAGGGCGTCTCCGTTTTGTGCTCCGTTGGGAGTTGGCCATTTGGTGTTTTGTTATGGGAGGCGTATGGGTCGACCCTAGTTTTCTGTTCTGTTCTGTTATGTGGATTGGTGATGTTTGTGCCAAACACACCTTCCGATTTTACATGCATTGGATTCGTGGTCAAATATGTGTGACTTGCCTGTGTTGCATTATTTGATTTGTCTGTGTGGCATTATTTGACTTGCCTGTGTGGCAAGGTATATTTCTATTTTGTTATGAGCTCGGTATGAAATAACACCCAGCCATTTGATTCAGCTTATTATTTCGTTGTGTTAGTTTTATTCGTTTCATTTCAGTTCATTTCGTTTCATTTCATTTAATTGAGTTAGTTATTTCGGCTCATTATTTGTATTCTATATCCGTACTGAGCATTTGGCTCATGCTGTGTTTTTCTTCCGATAGGTAATCAGGGGGATCAAGGGCAAGTGTGATGAGAGCTCCATTCATTCTAATGATTTAGAAATATTCTGTTTAGACTTGATGTGTCAGTTTACTTGGAATTATAATAATTAATTTAGATTGTGGTTTGAGACAGTTTGAGATTTATTATGGTTTACTTGTGGTATTTATCAGTTATTGAGACTATTCTTTTGTGGCTTTTGAGCCTTGCTATTAAATTCATCAGTTTTGTTATATTTTGAGTAACCTCTCTTTCTATTTCGGAAAGGGGGTGTTACAGAGTTGGTATCAGAGCTTAGGTTCTTTCCTGTAGAAAACCTATTTAGGTTTGACCTGTGAGTTATGGGTAGACTTCTAGGTTAGGTTTTTGTTCTGTTTACTTTTATGTTCAACTATTATATCAGCTATATTCGAATCTGTCTCTAATCTGTTTTGTTATCTATTCATGATCTCTTTCTTAGATGGCTCGTAGATCAGCTAGAGTTGCTGGGAGGCGAGGTAACAATAGGGGAAGAGGTGAAGGTCAGTCTAATGAGCAACCTAATGTTCAAATCAATGCTCAGTTGGCTACCTTGGTGAATCAGGCGGTGAACCAAGCTTTACCTCGATTAAGGTACACGAGTTGTCAGTAATGAATCGTGAAATGCCACCGAAATTCTGAGCGGAGAACCCGGGAAATAATGGTCCTATAAAAATGAAGTGGAAGGGAATGCAGATGGTCATGATCAGTAGGTGGTTCCAATGTATCTATGGTTGGAAAGGTTTCAGAAGTAGAAACCACATTCATTCAGTTCAGCTTTGACTCCAATTGATGTAGAGAATTGGATTGGCCACCTAGAGAAGATTTATGATGTGTTGAGGTGCTCGGATAATCAGAGAGTGTTGCTTGCTGCTTACAAGCTGGAAGGGGATGCACAGAGGTGGTGGAAAGAGATGAAAATGGGTATGTTGAAACACTTAGTTTGGCAGAGTTTTCTGAGGTCTTTTATCATCAGTACTTCCCAGCTGCTGATAAAGAGGCCTATGCTAGAGATTATCTGTCTATTCGGCAGAAAGATTACGAGTTCATCACAGATTTTATGGCAAGGTTCACCAGGTTGGCAGGCTTTGCGGGAACTTCAGCAGGGACTACAGTGGAACAAGCGGAGAAATTTAAGTGGAGGATCCATTACAGGTATCGACAGCATCTCATTAACACCAAGTTTGCAGATGTGTCAGCAGTGGCCAATGCTGCCAAGAATATTGAGATGGAGAGACAGGACTTTCGGTCTTCTAAATAGGAAGAGAGTCGAAAGAGGGACAGTGATGACCAGTAGGGCCAAACTTCGGGTCAGCACGGGAAGAATCAGGGTGTTTAGTGGAATATGAACTGGGGTGGCCAGTAGGGGCAGTGGCATGGCCAGAATCAGAATAGGGGTTATCAGCAGATGCCTCAGCAAGGGCAAAATCGTCAGCTTCAGCTACCTTGGTATGGACATAATCATCAACAGGGGCATAATCGTCAGCAGGGGCAAAATCAGGGTCGTTATCTAGGACCAGCTGGTGGGGGTAACCCAAATCTCATTCTGATAGCTCCTTGTGCTACTTCTGGGGCAAGTCATCCGGGGAGGCAGTTCCATATACTCACCGGTGCATGCTTCTTATGTGGACAGATGGGTCATATGGCTAGAGATTGTACCGGGCCACGTGGAAATAGTGGAGGTGGTGATAATGGTGGCAATGGAGGTCAGTATCAGGGTGGTCAAGTGTTTGCTTTGACGTATAACCAGCAGCAGGTGCGCCAGGTACTGTTTCTAGTACTCTTTTAGTTGGCAATCGTGAGGCGTCTATTTTGTTTGATATGGGTTCTACTCATTCTGTTGTTGCTCAGTCTATTGTTCGGCACCTGGGTGTGCCATCTCAGTCTTTAGATTCTATTATGTCTATTGCTACCCCGATGGGGACTTCTGTTGTTATTTCTGATTTGTATCGAGGGTGTGCGATATGTTTTGGGGATAGGATTCATAGGGCTAATCTTCTTCCGATGAGTATGCATGATTTCGATGTCATTCTTGGGATGGACTGGTTGGATAAACACCAAGCCACTATCGATTGTTAGGTGAAGAAGGTTATATTTGGAGATGTGAAGTCTCCGAAGTTCATGTTTCAGGGTTCACAGCCGAGTAGGATGTTGAAGTTGATTTCAGCTTTGAAGGCTGGGAAGTTGGTAGCAAAGGGTTGTAATAGGTATTTGGAATTTGTGAAGGATACCTCTAAGGGTGAGTCCCATATTGAGGATGTTCCAATTGTTCGTGACTTTTCTGATGTGTTTCCTGAGGAGTTGTCAGGGTTGCCACCGCAGCGAGAAGTGGAGTTTGCTATTGAGCTTGTTCCTAGTGCGAAGCCTATCTCTAAGGCGCCGTATCGGATGGCACCGTTGGAGTTGCAGGAGTTGAAGGAACAATTGCAGGAATTGTTAGATCGTGGTGCGATTCGGCCGAGTGTTTCATCGTGGGGTGCTCCAGTCTTATTTGTGAAGAAGAATGATGGGTCTATGAGGTTCTGTATAGACTATAGAGAGTTGAACAAGATCACCATCAGGAATCGGTATCCATTACCGAGGATTGATGACTTGTTTGACCAACTTCAAGGGGCAAAATATTTTTTAAAGATAGACTTGAGGTCGGATTATCATCAATTGAGGGTGAGGGATGAGGATATCCCTAAGACGGCTTTTTGCACTCGATATGGGCATTACGAGTTTCTGGTGATGCCATTCGGGTTGACTAATGCTCCGGCGGTGTTCATGGATTTAATGAATCGGGTGTTCAGGGAGTACTTGGACCAATTTGTTATTGTATTTATCTATGACATTTTGGTTTACTCCAAGTCTAAGGAAGAGCATGAGGAGCATCTTCGCACGGTGTTGGGGATTTTACAGAAAGAGAAGTTGTATGCTAAATTCTCTAAATGCGAGTTTTGGTTGGAGCAGGTCGCATTTTTGGGACATGTTGTTTCTACTGAAGGCATTAAGGTGGATCCTGCGAAGGTTGAGGCTATCACTAAATGGCCAAGACCTACTACAGTGACAGAGATTAGAAGTTTCTTGGGTTTGGCAGGGTACTATAGGCGATTTGTGGAAGGATTTTCTTTGCTTGCCTTACCATTGACCCAGTTGATGAGAAAGGGTGTAAAGTTTGTATGGACTGAAGAACGTGAAAAGAGTTTTGAGGAGTTGAAGAAACTGCTTGTGACAGCTCCTATACTTGCATTGCCGTCGGGGACGGGAGGTTACCAGATTTATAGTGATGCTTTTAAGAAGGACTTGGGGTGTGTTTTGATGCAACACGGTAAGGTGATTGCTTATGCTTCTAGGCAGCTGATGAATGGGTAGTATACCCATAATTCGGATATATTTAGACTTAAATTATTGCATTCTTAAGTTATTTAGTAGCATTTTTATTGTGTTTATATCTTATTTGGCAGATTTGGAAGCTGGAAGGGCAATTATGGGAATTTCAAGCATTGAATGGCAAAACTGTAATTTCAATGAAGTCCAATGGCAAAGGCGCTGAAATTGTCTATCCTCGGCCACAAAGGCTACCGAGCCTCAGCGGCGTTAATGGGATTAGCGTTTTGACTTCACAGTTGCCTATTAAGGGCTAATAATAAAACCTAATTGGAAGAGGATTGTGGGGGACTATAAAAAGAAACTAATTGCTGAATTAAAGGGGGACGAGATTTATTTGGCAGAGGGGATTGAAGGAGCTTTTGCAGGAGATTACTTGGAGCTTCAAGATTGGCTACAGAGTTTCTTCTTTTTCTCCTTAATTTTTATTTGTAATTCTTTAAGGATGATTTATCAACAAATAATGATTCTTGTTTCCGTGATGAACTAATTCTTTAATTAAGATTTCAATTGAACCCTTTATGGTTATAACTTAGTTATTCTGTCATTATAATTATTTATGTTGAAGTGGATTGTTTATCATGTTTTGATTTTAATGATTAATTATTTGGCCAATAATTAGTGTGTTACTCTAGAAGGAATTGGGAGAGGAATTCTAGGGTTAGAACTCGACATGATGACATGTGACTCAGTTGTTTACACGGTAAATAATTAGGTTTGTGAATTGAATGGAAATATCTGTTCACCGCATGTAACATATAAGGAATTGGGACTGGAAAGAGTTTAATCCAATTGTTTTGCATAGGAATATAGCAAGGTTAATCACGGGTTAAATAGAAGTCAATTGATCACTTGGAAGAGGACTTTTGGCATTTGAAAATTCACATTAACAATCCATGAGACATAGTAATTGGGATGATTAGATAACGAAAGTTATAATTCATAATTGGGGATATTGAAGTCTTAATATTTATCTACCGTAAGTCATTCACTCAAGTAATAGCTTAGTTAATTGTTTATCTTAGTACAAAGATCTTTAAGTGTTTAATTTTGAGTTACTAATTCGTAAAATCGCAATTTACGTTGTTTGAATAAAATTGAATTGATATAGTATTAGTAGTTGAAATTTATTAATTAGAACTCCCTGTGGGAACGATACTCAACTTATCACTTTATTACTTGTTGACCACGTATACTTGCGTGCTGTGTGTAATTGGATTTTACTCAACAAGTTTTTGGCGCTGTTGCCGGGGATTTTCTTTTATTAATATTAATTTCATATTAGTTATAATCAATTCGATTTTAATTTGAACACTACTTAATCTTTCTTCTTGGATTGGCAGGAATTCGTGTATGCACACTAGATCGAAAGCTAGAAAGGAACTTCTTACGTATACAGACAACCTTGAGAAGGAGTTCCAGACAGCGCAGTTGAATAGTGAGGTGATACATTTGGAAGAAGAACTGACAACCCAAGAATTACTCGTGAACATGGCAGAGAACGAACAGAAATCACTTAGGGATTACGCCCTGCCAAATGTTCTGATTCTGATCAAGTATTAAGAGACCGGCAATCAATGCGAACAGTTTCGAGATAAAACCGGGATCAATTCAGATGCTACAGAATACGTGCCAGTTTGGGGGTAATTCGATAGACGACCCTAATGAACATATCTTGAGTTTCTTGGAAGTTTGCGATACCTTCAAATTCAACAATGTATCGGAAGACGCTATAAGGTTGAGGATGTTCCCGTTTACTTTAAAAGATAAAGCACGAAGTCGCTACACTCCTTGCCTCTGGTTCAATCACCACATGGGATGACTTAGCTCAAAAATTTTAGCTAAGTTCTTCCCACCAATGAAGTCGGCAAAACTACGAACGACATTCATACTTTCGCTGGCCCGAGTCGAAATCGTTATATGAGGCGTGGGAAAGGTTTAAGGATATGCTCCAGTAAATGCCCTCATCATGGAATTCGCAGATGGATGCAATTAGGGATATTTTGTGATGGTTTGCACGCATCCACGAGGTCTAGTATTGATGCAAAGAATGGGAGGCGATTATGTCCAAAAATTTTGATGAGGCATATCAATTGTTAGAAACAATGGCCACCAACAACTATCGATGGCCCATGACGAGGACCAACCATCCAAAAGCATCGAGGAAAATATGAAGTGGACGCGCTTAACAAAGATTAACAAAGACAAGTGATCGCAATAGCTAAGCATATAGAAACATGGCATCCACAAGCCACACAAAGAGTAGCGATGGTTTGTGAGTTGTGTCTTTGGGGTCATGCTACGGATCAATGCGCCATAAATTCGAATCAAAGACAAAGTAGGAAATTATAATCGCTTCAACCCAACCGTATCCTACCCAAAATGCCTATAATCCGAGGTTGGAAGAATCATCCAGTGGGTTCTTATGGAGTAACAATCAAGCTGCAACAACAACCACCTGAGACAACAACACACCTCCGGATTCCAAAATCAACCTCAACAACCGGAGAGGGTATCAAGTTGGGAAGCGACCTTGGAAAAGTTTATTAGAGCCTCGACAAAAAAGAACGAGGAACAAGACAAGAAATTGAATCAAGTAGATATGACGTTGCAAAGCCATGGGGCATCGTTAAAGAATCTGGAAAATCAATTGGGACAAATAGCACATGCATTGAATACCCGTCCCACTAGAACGCTTAGAGTGATACGTAAATAAATCCGGGCAGAAATGAGCACCGCAAGGCAATCTTCTTCGTAAGTGGGAAGGATCTCGCAAATGCTTAAGGATAAGGACAAGGGGATAACGAACAACCAAACGAGAAGAGGTTGTGGAAACGGGAAAGATAAAGAGGAAATAGGAGAGGAAAATGCACGGGGTCATCTACACCAATGCCACCCATACCATATCCGCAGAGATTTCGAAATCCAAGTTAGATAAGCGCTTTTAAGATTTTGGATATTTTAAAAATTGCATATCAACATCCCATTCACCAAGCTTTAGAACACATGCCGAAAGTTACGCTAAGTTCATGAAGGATGTGCTATCAAAGAAAAGGAAATCGGGGAATTTTGAAACAAAGGGCGCTAACCAAAGAATGTAGCGCAATTATTCGAACAAGTTACCTCCTAAGTTGAAAGATCCGTAGCTTTTCTATTCCATGCGACATTGGTAATGATTTTTTGAAAGCGCCATGTGATTTGGGGGCGATATTAATTTGATGCCATTATCGGTCTACAATCAATTGGGCTCCAAGCACCTAAACCGACAAATATCGGTTTATTGTTAGCGAGGCCGAATCGATTTACATATCCACGAGGTATCGTTGAAGACGTATTAGTAAGGGTGGATAAATTCATCTTTCCAAAGAGACTTCGTTATCTTGGATTGTAAGCGAATCTGAATCGCCCATCATTCTCGGACGACCATTCTTAGCAATGGGAGAACGTTAATCGACGTGCAAAAAGGAGAATTAACGATGAGAGTTGACGATCAATGTGTCACTTTCAATGTGTTTAAAGCAATGTCGTATCCAAAGGAAAAAGGTGAGTGTTTGCGGGTGGATGTAATGGAGGAGATGGTGAATCACAAGATTTGTTTGCAATTACTCGGAGGATCCGATAGAATCCATGATGGTTAGAAACGGACAACGATAGTGCGGGATGCACGAGATAATGAGCGTCAAATGGCTGGACACACCATCATTCTACCGGAAAAATAATCAACCATTCGACACCCTTGAAAGGCCTAAAACAGAAGAAAAAAAGTGCAAACCCTCGATAGAAGTGCCACCGGTGTTGGAATTAAAGCCACTCCCCTCTCATCTTGAATATGCTTACTTAGGGAAAGACTCGACTCTACCAGTTATTGTTTCGACAACGTTAACTGACACCCAAAAAGAAAAATTGCTACGAATTCTGCGCGAGTTCAAAACAGCTATTGGGTGGACTATAGCGGACATTCGAGGTATTAGCCCCTCTTTCTGTATGCACAAGATTTTAATGGAAGAAGGATCAAAACCAACCATTGAGATGCAACGAAGGTTAAATCCCATTATGAAAGAGGTGGTGAAGAAGGAAATTATCAAATGGTTGGATGCCGGTATTATCTACCCAATCTCAGACAGTTCATGGGTAAGTCCTGTACACAGTGTGTACCAAAAAAGGGGCATAACTGTGGTAAAAATGAAGCGCATGAGCTTATCCCGACTAGAAACTTTACAAGGTTGGAGAGTATGTATGGATTACCGCAAGTTGAATAAAGCCACACGCAAGGATCACTTTCCCTTGACGTTCATTGATCAGATGTTGGACAGGTTAGCGGGACATCAATTCTATTGTCTGTTAGATGGATATTCTGGGTACAATCAAATTGCCATAGCACCGGAAGATCAAGAAAAGACCACGTTCACATGTCCATACGGTACGTTTGCATTCCGGCGTATGTCCTTTGGTTTATGTAATGCGCCGGCGACCTTTCAACGTTGTATGATGGCAATCTTTTCCGATATGGTCGAGCAGAATTTAGAGGTGTTCATGGATGATTTCTCCGTGTTCGGCGATAGTTTTGACTCGTGTTTGAATAATCTGATCTTGGTGTTAAAAAGATGTGTGGAGACTAACTTTGGTACTTAATTGGGAAAAATGTCATTTTATGGTACAAGAAGGGGTTATTCGGGACATAAGGTTTCCGTGATCCGGGTTGGAGGTGGATAGAGCGAAGATTGATACAATTGAGAAACGCCTCCTCCTTCATCCAGTAAAAGGCATTCGAGTTTCTTGGGACATGCAGGTTCTATAGACGCTTTATTAAAGATTTTTCAAAAATCTCAAACCCCTATGCTCACTCTTGGAGAAAGATGTACCGTTTAAGATGGATCATGCATGCATCGAGGGCATTTGAGGTTTTAAAGAAGAAATTGGTCTCGCACCACCATTGTCAGATGGCCTTGGATTGGTCTTTACCTTTTGAATTGATGTGCGGCCCAAAGATGATTACGCATGGGGAGCCGTATTGGGACATGACGTCATGATAAGATTTTTCATACTATCTATTACTCTAGTAAGACATTGACGGATGCCCAAATTTGAACTACACAACAACCGAAAAGGAATTACTTGCGATGGTGTTTGCTTTTGACAAATTCGAGCTTATCTCCTCGGCACTAAGGTAATTGTCTACACCGATCATTCAAATTTATTAAATATCCGATTGAGAAGAAAGATGCTAAACCACGATTAATACGGTGGAGTCTTGTTACAAGAATTTGATCTGAGATCCGGATGAGAAAAGTCGAGAAAATCAAGTGGCGGATCATCCATCTCTTGTTGGAAAATAAAGAGGAACAGAAAGAAGATAACTTCGATGATTAATGAGGAATTTTCGGATGAGCAATCTGCTCCGGTAACTACCATATCATTGTGGTATCTTGACTATGTCAACTATGTGGTTGCCAAGGTGTTACCGCCGGATTTGACATCACAACAACGGAAGAAGTTTCTCCACGATGCGAAACAATATTTTTGGGATGAACCATTTCTGTTTAAAGCATGTGCAGATCAAATGATAAGACGTTGTGTACCTCACGAAGAAATGGATAGTATATTAGGCCACTGTCACTCCTCAGATTACGGAGGTCATTATTCCAGTGATCGTACAGCAGCCAAAGTACTACAATCGGGATTCTTCTGGCCCTCTTTATTCAAAGATGCTTATCTCTTTGTGCTAAAATGCGATCGATGCCAATGCGTAGGTAATATCTCCAAGCGCAATGAAATGCCACTTAACACAATTTTAGAGGTGGAACTATTCGACGTGTGGGGTATCGACTTTATGGGACCATTCCCATCTTCGCTGAATAATCGTTATATCTTATTAGCATTCGATTATGTTTCCAAATGGGTAGAAGCCGCAAGCGTTACGTTACCCACGAATGATGCCAACGTTGTCACCCGATTCTTAAAGAAAAACATTTTACCAGATTTGGGACACCAAGGGCTATAATAAGTGATGAGGGAACGACTTTTGTAACAAGCGAGTTCACTAAATTGCTTGTCAAATATGGAGTTCGTCACAAAATTGCATTTATCACCCACAAACCAATGGCCAAGCAGAGGTGTCGAATCGGAAATTAAGAGGATCCTGGAAAAAGTAGTCAATCCGTCACGAAAATATTGGGCGTTAACGTCTTGACGACGCCTATGGGCTTATCGAACAATGTCTGAAAAACCCGATCGGCATGTCCCCGTCTGTAATGGTCTTTGGAAAGGCGTGTCATCTTCCGGTCGAGCTAGAACACAGTGCACACTGGGCCATTCGGAAATTAAACTTTGATCTAGAAGCAGCAGGTGAAAAACTACAGTTCTGCAGTTTGAACGAGATGGACGAATTCGAGTTCAACGCCTCTAAAAACGCTTAAGCTATACAAGGAGAAAAGTCAAATCTTGGCACGATAAAAAATTCTCGATAGAACATTCGCACCGGGCCATCAAGTACTCTTGCTCAACTCACGCTTGCGTCTATTTCGTGAAAATTGAAATCCAGTGGTCTCGGACCCTTTGTAGTCATATCTCCGCCACTCCACACTAAACATTGAGGTTGAGGAACCGAATTCAAAGCGTACATTCAAGGTCAACGGTCAACGTCTGAAACACTATTGAGCGGACCAATCGAACGCCAAGCTACGGTCCAATACCTCTCGCACTCCAGTGGACAATGACCAACACCGCAAAAGTCGGGTGATGATTGTAAACCAAGCGCTTCTTGGGAGGCAAACCCATGCAGTTCCATAACTTTTTCGTTTTATTTGATTTTATGCTTCTTAGAGTTAAACTTTTCTTATTTTCATCAAGTTATCTTTGTAGTAGAAGACTCCAAATTTATTAAACTAATTCCTACACCGGGTCGGTATGCACGTACACAAGTTAATTCCAGCCTTTCCAGCCCACATCACTGAGATCACAGCGCCTTGCCCTAGGCTCCGAAAGGTGCAGACAAGGCCCAGCGCCCGTGGCCGATTCTAATCTAATCACAGGCGCCCCCAGGCTAAACTCAGCCGAAAATAGGGCCCAAAGACCCGTTGCCACCGTCTTCCATTCAAACTCAGCGCCCTTGGCGTTGGGCATACCAATCGATTCTCGCCCAGTGCCCTTGCGGCGCTCACCTCAAGACGTTATAACCCAGCGCCCGTGCTGATGGGTCGTTAGCCCTCGTTTTTAAAAACCCTGCCGTGCCTTTCTATCCCACATTCTTTCCACACGCCGGCAAAGCAGGTCAGTCACCTTCTCTCCATCTTCATAGCAAAAAGTCATTAAACCGTGGATAATTGTATTCCACTCATCCACCACGCATCACTCCCTTCCTTTCATATTGGTCGTCTGCATCTTGTGTGCCGAATTCTACTCCTCCAACTTCTTTAGAAGTAACAAAGAATTCTCGACATGGCATCCAAACGTCATCGCAGCTCAGGGTCCGGGGCCGCTTCAACTTCCCCGCCAAAATTTGACAGCAGGCGTTTTGTTAGTGTTGCGGCTCAAGAACGCTACAGCCGCATGGCCACCCGCTCACTAGTCCCCGAACGGGGTCTCCGTCCCGATCAAAACAAGGATGGAGACATAGCGATGATGATTCTTTGAAAGGTAATCGGGTTAAATCTCACCGAATAGCCTCGACATAGCGAAGTGATTGCGATTGGTCAAAGAATTTTATGCCAACTTACTTGAGCATGACCATTATGGGGTGTTTGTCGGAGGTAAGACCGTGGAATTTGGCGAGGAGGATATCAATGGGTGCTATCAACTACCCTTAGAGGGCCTTCATGATGAATATGCTCGCTTTAGTGAGTGATGGGCCTGACTATGAAAAGATTATTCGGAGTCAGTGTCAACCGGGCACTACTTGGTCCATCCATGAGCGTGGCGGCATGACCTTCCCATTGTCTCACCTCGGTCTATATGGAAAGGCATGGTATGCCTTCATATCTGCCAAAATTGATGCCTCGCACACATGTGAGTCACGCCACCAAAGAAAGGGTTGTCTATTATACTCCATCATACAAGGCCTACGAATCGATGTCGCCGCCATCTTATTCAAGAATCGATGCTCGCGCATCTCACGGCGGGACCACGGAGGGTTACCACATCCGTCCCCGATCTGCGTCTTATGTGCTAAGTTTGGGGTCAAATGGAAATCGACGAGATGATTCAAACTCCTATGCCGTGTTGGACCACAACTTGATCCGTCGTTATAAAGTGTGGTCCGGTGGCGCTTAATCACCCTAGGGGACTGGGTTTCATTATCCCCACATTACGCCTCCACGAGCCCCACCACCTCGTGCCTCCCCCCCTTCTGACCCCTCGACAATTTGCTCATCGAGGTGTGGTCCCCAAGTCGCGGTGATGGAGATAGACGGTGGTTTTACAACATCGAGTCCCGTATGTGCGCTTATCTAACGTCAAGACGTGATTTACAAGTATTTAGTCGACCAATTTGCTTTGCATGTAATGCAATCGACTATCCGCACCCATCCGCATTCCACTTAGCCATTTTCCTACGGCTCCGCTTACGCCATGATTTCCGTCCGATCAAGAGATGAGCGAGGATGATGATGATCCCCCAGAAGCATAAATAAATTCGCCGTGAAGTCCTCTGCTTTTATTTTGACTTATTTTTTTCGCATGAGGACATTAATCTAGCTTAGTTTGGGGGTGGTTACGTTTATTTTTACCGGTTGTAGTTTATTATTAGTTTGTGGTTTAATTATTAGTAAAGTTGCATTTAGGATTGCATGTTAATTCCAGGTTTTTGAGAGTGCGTATATCCTGGGGCCAATGAGGAAAGTAGAATTGCATGAACACGTCTAGTAAGGATTGTTGATTCAAAGATATGATTTTCGTGACTTGAATTGGATCTTTATCTCATTTGACATTGATATTATAAGAAGGCACTTGGAAATAAAACGACCATGTTAGCTATGATAGTTTAAATGGTTAGAGAATAGAGTTCTAAAGGGGATTATGAGTGATATGGAAGAACAATTTGAATAACTAGATAAGACCTAATTCATGCATAAACTCGAGTTTGGGGAAACATTTGGAATATAAAAAAAAAAAAAAAACACAAATGTTGAGTCTTGTGGTGGGTTGAGGGGAACCACTCCCCATAAACACAAGCGTGAGATGGAGCGTAAAACGCACTCACCAACCATCTATAATTCAAAAAAATAAAAAATAAAAAATAAAATATATATATATATAAATAATAATGATAATATCTGTAGGTGACTAGTCTTGTTTCGGGGCCTGTGTTACTTGAGCAAAATCACGCTCAAGGGGTATCTTAAAACCTAGCGCCTAAGGTCTTAAATGGTCCAGGAGTCGTTGGTTGAAAGCTCGTTAAGGGTAACACTTCTAGCCTAATGGGATGAGACATTGCATACCATTTACGTGAGAAAACAAAAATAAAAAAAATATAAATATATATTCTAGTTTGACTGTTGAATTCGTGTAAGTGTTTTGAGTTCAGTTGAAACAAGTTTATTTGATGAGTTCTCAAGTTCACACTGTATGATGCCTACTAAGAAAGTTATTCTCTCTCATATTTTTGTCTTTCATGGGTTCGCATGGTCGTGGACACACACGCAATAATATCGAATAATAACATTTAGATCCGCTGATTGTTGGGATATTGTCGATCTGTTTTACATGAGGAATTAGCATGTTTACGTGATTTTCTCGAGGCGATGGATCTCTTAGAGCTCTTGGATTACTTTGGAATTACGAACATATAAATATAAATAGTTTGCATGTGCATGATGTTTAGTTTTGTTTGGGGATCTTAGGCTTTGTCGCATGAGGACACGCAACGATTTAAGTTTGGGGGTGTTTAATGAATGGGTAGTATACCCATAATTCGGATATATTTAGACTTAAATTATTGCATTCTTAAGTTATTTAGTAGCATTTTTATTGTGTTTATATCTTATTTGCGATTTGGAAAGTTCGGAAGGCGATTATGGGAATTTCAAGCATTGAATGGCAAAACTGTAATTTCAATGAAGTCCAAACACGGGCTACTGAAATTGTCTTATCCTCAAATACAAAGGTATTGAGCCTCGGCGTTGTTGGGATTAAGCGTTTGACTTACAGTTTGCCTATTAAGGGCTAATAATAAAACCTAATTGGAAGAGGATTGTGGGGGACTATAAAAAGAAACTAATTGCTGAATTAAAAGGGGGACGAGATTTATTTGGCAGAGGGGATTGAAGGAGCTTTTGCAGGAGATTACTTGGAGCTTCAAGATTGGCTACAGAGTTTCTTCTTTTTCTCCTTAATTTTTATTTGTAATTCTTTAAGGATGATTTATCAACAAATAATGATTCTTGTTTCCGTGATGAACTAATTCTTTAATTAAGATTTCAATTGAACCTTTTATGGTTATAACTTAGTTATTACATCATTATAATTATTTATGTTGAAGTGGATTGTTTATCATGTTTTGATTTTAATGATTAATTATTTGGCCAATAATTAGTGTGTTACTCTAGAAGGAATTGGGAGAGGAATTCTAGGGTTAGAACTCGACATGATGACATGTGACTCAGTTGTTTACACGGTAAATAATTAGGTTTGTGAATTGAATGGAAATATCTGTTCACCGCATGTAACATATAAGGAATTGGGACTGGAAAGAGTTTAATCCAATTGTTTTGCATAGGAATATAGCAAGGTTAATCTGGGTTAAATAGAAGTCAATTGATCACTTGGAAGAGGACTTTTGGCATTTGAAAATTCCTGTTAACAATCCATGAGACATAGTAATTGGGATGATTAGATAACTGAGTTATAATTCATAATTGGGGATATTGAAGTCTTAATATTTATCTACCGGAAGTCATTCACTCAAGTAATAGCTTAGTTAATTGTTTATCTTAGTACAGTATCTTTAAGTGTTTAATTTTGAGTTACTAATTCAGAAAATCGCAATTTAGTTTGTTTGAATAAAATTGAATTGATATAGTATTAGTAGTTGAAATTTATTAATTAGAACTCCCTGTGGGAACGATACTCAACTTATCACTTTATTACTTTTTGACCACGTATACTTGCGTGCTGTGTGTAATTGGATTTTACTCAACAGCAGCTTAAACCTTATGAGGTGAACTACCCCACACATGATTTGGAGTTGGCAGCAGTGATATTTGCCTTAAAGATTTGGAGGCATTATTTATATGGAGAGAATTGTGATATCTTCACCGATCACAAAAGTCTTAAATACATTTTCACTCAGAAGGAGCTCAATATGAGGCAAAGGCGTTGATTGGAGCTTCTAAAGGATTATGATGCTAGAATTCAGTATCGCCCGGGGAAGGAAAATGTGGTTGCAGATGCTCTTAGCTGAAAGAGTTCAGGGAGTGTAGCAGCCCTTATTACACAACCTCAACTTATTTCGGATATGGAGCGGATCGAGTTGGAGTTGTATATACGAGGTTCAGATGGGCATTTGGTGGGTATGAGAGTGGAGCTCTCTCTTATCTTGCGGGTCAAAGAAGCTTAAAAAGAAGATGGGGAGTTGTGGAGTATGACGCAAAATCTAGAGGAGGGAAAGCAACCCAAGTTTCGTATTGACGACCATGGTGTGATTTGATTGGGTGAGCGGTTGTGTGTACCGTCCGATCCAATCATTCGGGAGGTGGTGTTGGCTGAGGCTTATAGTTTGCCATTTTCTATTCATCCAGGTTCTACAAAGATGTATAGGGATTTGAAGAAGAATTTTTGGTGGAATGGAATGAAACGAGACGTGGCTGAATATGTTGGGAAGTGACTCACGTGTCAACAAGTGAAGATAGAACATCAACGAGCTAGTGGGTTATTGCAACAGTTAGACATTCCAGTGTGGAAGTGGGAAGATATCACGATGGATTTTGTAACTGGTTTGCCGAAGACTTTCAGGAAGAATGATGCCATTTGGGTAGTGGTGGACTGGCTGACCAAATCGGCACACTTTTTGGCGATCCATGAGGGTTACTCGGTGGATAGGTTGGCACAAATCTTTCAGCAGGAGATTGTTAAACTTCATGGTACTCCGGTGTCTATTGTTTCAGATCGGGACCCACGGTTTACTTCACGATTTTGGAAAGGGTTTCAACGAGCTTGGGGTACTCGGCTCAACTTCAGTACTTCTTTCCATCTGCAAACTGATGGGTAATTCGAACGGACTATTCAGACATTAGAGGACATGTTGAGGTCTTGTGCACTTGAGTGGTCGGGTAATTGGGATGATTACTTGAGCCTAGTTGAGTTTGCTTATAACAACAGTTGGCATGCAAGTATTGGAATGGCTCCGTTTGAGGCATTGTATGTTAGAAAGTGTCGGGCACTGACTTGTTGGGATGAGGTTGGCGAAATGGCCATAGAAGGGCCTAAGTTAGTTCAAATCACTACGGAAAAAGTAGCGGTAGCTAAGGAGAAATTGAAGTCGGCTCGGTCACGACAGAAGTGTTATGTTGATAAGCATAGGAGGACTTTAGAGTTTGAACCTGGTGAACATGTGTTTCTAAAAGTTTCTCCTTGGAAGGGCATTCGGCAATTCGGGTTGAAAGGAAAGCTTAGTCCGCGTTATATTGGCCCATTTGAGATTCTGGAGAGGGTTGGTGAGGTTGCATATCGGTTAGCTTTGCCTCCACAACTAGCTCATGTGCACAATGTGTTTCATGTGTCGGTGTTGAGGAGTTATCATTATCATCTGTTGCACGTGGTGCAATATCCATTCGATAAGATTTGGGAGGATCTTAAATGTGAGGAGCAAGCTGAGGCGATTTTGGATCGTCAAGAAAGGATTATGAGGAGGAAGACTATTTCGTTTGTTAAGGTTTTGTGGAAGAATCATTCAGAGCGGGAAGCCACATGGGAGATGGAGGAGTCTATTCGAGCGGAGTACCCCGCATCTTTTTGATAATTAGGTGTGTTCCATTCTTTTGATTCCGGGGACGGAATTCTTTTTAAGGGGTAGGTGATGTAATACTCGGAAAAAAAATAATTTAAATATTAAAAAATTATTTTGTTTTAAATTGTATTAATTGCACTTTGTCTTTTATTTGGGTCAAGCTAGTCAGTTACTTTTGGGCTAATAAGTATTAATAAATGAAGAATAAATTAAGTTGATAAAATTGGGCCTTGAAACTAATTTGATTTAATTTATATGTGGGTCAAATTAAAATTCTATTAAAATTTGGAGAGTTAAAAAAAATGTATTTCAATGATTAAAATATAAACCCTATAATGTATTAAGAACATCATCCATCTGATATAATAAAAAGAGGGGCGACTGATAAAAAAAAAGAGAACGAACAAACCAATTAGCGAAAGCTAGCTGTTGAAGGAAAAGATTTGTTCCCATTTAGTTTGCTGCGAAGTCTCTTTTTTTTTGAAGCTTGTAAACAGGTAAGTTATAATGGATACATTCAATAATATCACATCAATTTTAAAGATGCATGTTATATGAAAAACAAATGGATTAATTATATAGGTGTATTATATTAAAAAGCATGTGTGAATTTATTTTTATTTATTTTATTTTTTTGGCCATGTCTTGGAACGGGTGCATTAATTTGATCTGTATAACTTCGGGATGCAAATTTTGTTTTAAAATTTCATGATTGTTGGTCGATTACTTGAATATATATATATATATATATATATATATATATATATATATATATATATATATATTAATGATTGGCGATATATGAAAACTTAGAAATTTTTGTAGCAATCTTAATTGGAAGTGGGATGATAAAGTTAGTATACCATTTTATTAAATAACTAATTATAATGCTATGCTTAGAAACTTTCTTTGAAAGTTTTGTATATTAATTTAAATTGAAATCATTTATTTGTTAAAATTATAAAAGTTACTTAATAATAAATTAAATAATATTATATTATTAATGGTTAAATTTGTAATAAAATTTTTACTTTATTCTATTAGATCGACTTGAAGGAGAGTAACTTATAATTGCATTATTATTTTTATTAGATCGGTCGGAGGGAATTTAAGGAGTATTTTTGGAATATAATTTTGGGTATTACATTGCTCAATTCAGGTACGAATTCCGTACTCTTTCAGCGAGACTCTTTTGTTTTTGATTTGTTCGTTTCGTTATTCGTTTCAAAAATTAGTATTGCCTCTCATAATTGTTCCTTGTCAATTGATTGTGATAAACTTGTTTTGGCGTTATATTAGAACTCATATTTGTACTCTTTAGACTAGTGTATCATGTCTAAAATTTATTTTGATATTTATAGTGATGTACATGTTATTATATTTTAGAGACTTGTGTTGATGATTCGTTCGATTTAACATGTACACGTTAGAACCCCTTTGTGTTGATATTTTGTCGCATGTGTTGTGACATTATATTTTGTTAGAAAACCGTAGGGTATACCTGAGTTATAACCACCTGTGGGGGTACCACAGGCATGTCCTCTTGGCACCGAGGCATGACACCTTCCGTGGCGATGTGATCAGTCTACGGCGTCTCCATTTTGTGCTCCGTTGGGAGTTGGCCATTTGGTGTTTTGTTGTGGGAGGCGTATAGGTCGACCCTAGTTTTCTGTTCTGTTCTGTTCTACGGATTAGTGATGTTTGTGCCAAACACACCTTCCGATTTTACATGCATTTGATTCACGGTCCAATGTGTGTGACTTGCCTATGTGGCATTATTTGATTTTCCAGTGTGGCATTATTTGACTTGCCTATGTGGCAAGGTATATTTCTGTTTTGTTCTGAGCTCGGTATGAAATAACACCTAGCCATTTGATTCAGCCTATTATTTCGTTGTGTTAGTTTTGTTCATTTCGTTACAGTTCGTTTCGTTTCATTTCATTTAATTGAGTTAGTTTTTTTGGTTCATTATTTGTATTCTATATCCGTACTGGGCATTTGGCTCATGCTGTGTTTTTCTTCCGGCAGGTAATCAGGGGGATCAAGGGCAAGTGTGATGAGAGCTCCATTCATTCCAATGATTTAGAAATATTCTGTTTAGACTTGATGTGTCAGTTTACCTGGAATTGTAATAATTATTTTAGATTGTGGTTTGAGACATTTTGAGATCTATTATGGTTGACTTGTGGTATTTATCAGTTATTGAGACTATTCTTTTGTGTCTTTGAGCCTTGCTATTAAATTCATCAGTTTTGTTATGTTTTGAGTAATCTCTCTTTCTATTTCGGAAAGGGGGTGTTAAAATCGCCTTCCCATTAAAGAAGGATTCAAGCCAGTTAGGCAAAAGCTCAAGCGATTGAAACCTGAATGGAGTTTAAAAGTTAAAGAGGAAATTATGAAACAATTTCAAGCTGGCATCATCATGGTGTCTACATATCTGGAGTGGATACCCAACATTGTTCCCGTGCCTAAACTAGGGGGAAAGGTACGAGTTTACGTGGATTACCGGGATTTGAACAAAGCTTGCCTTAAAGATAGCTTTCACGTGCCCTTTCTCCACATTCTTATTGACAATACTGCTCAATACGGCATGTACTCCTTTGCTGATTGCTTTGCGAGGTACCATCAAATTATGCTCGCTGAGGAAGATCGTGAGAAAACTGCTTTCATCACGCCTTGGGGAACCTTTTGCTACAGACGGTTGTCATTCGGCCTCATCAACGTCGGGGCAACCTATCAGCGAGCTATAATGGCTCTTTTCCATGATTTAATGCACAAGGAGATAGAGATCTACGTGGATGACATCATTGTCAAATCCCGAAAGGAGGATGACCATTTAAACCATCTCACAAAACTTTTCAATAGGTTGCGTAAGTACAACTTGAAATTGAATCCCGCCAAGTGCTCCTTTGGTGTTAAGCCAGGCAAGTTTCTAGGTTTCCTAGTCAGCCACAAAGGGATTGAACTAGATCCTACCAAAATCCAGGCCATCAAGGAAATTCCCATTCCTCAGATAGAGAAGAAAATACGGGGATTTTTGGGAAGAATCAACTTCATTAGCAGATTCATTTCTGAACTCATAGTAACCTGTGAGCCTATCTTCAAGCTGTTAAGGAAGAACTCCTCCATGAAATGGAACAATGAGTGTCAGAAAGCCTTCCTTACAATCAAAGAGCAACCGATTAATGCTCCTATTTTGGTACCTCCCAAGGATGATGTTCCCCTATTCATGTACCTGTCCATAAATGATAATGCCATGGGCTGCATGCTGGGGCAAAAAGACAATAGAAGCCAAGAACGAGTTATCTATTACCTCAGCAAAAGATTCAGCATCAATGAACACAAGTACACTTTGATCGAGAAAACTTGTTGTGCTTTAGCATGGGCTTCCATGAGGTTACAGCATTACCTCCATGGTCACACAACCCATCTCATATCCCGAATGGATCCTCTCAAGTATGTGTTCAGTAAGCCCATACTAAATTGTCGACTGTCCAGATGGCAGTTGATCCTATAACAATTTGACATCATCTATGTGACGCAAAAGTCTGTCGAAGGTCAAGGAATTGAGGATCAACTGGCCGCCGTACCTGAAGGGGATTATAAACCCTTAGAAACATACTTTCCTGATGAAGGATGTGACGCCCCCAAAATAGGTATACATCACCCATTTTGAGTCGTCAATAACATGGTACAGAAACAACTACAACTTTATTAATACAACATATAAACTGTGAGTTTAAATACAAATATTGCCATCTAGACAATATTCACACCCAAATAAGTCCTCATTACAATTATTGGTACATTATTTTACAAAAATGGTGAGGACTACTAAGACAACTTTCTAGATCCATCATTCCACACCCCGACTAGAACTCGCTACATTCTCGCCTCCTGAAAAGAAAAATGGAACAAAAAGGAAAAGGGTGAGCTCAACTAGCCCAGTAAAGAATATTATGACTAAGATAATATAGAACAAATTATCGTTAGTCTTCAACAAGGAAAAATCTGATAAAATACAATAGACAACAAGTTTCAGATCAATATTCAGAAGCGAAATAATAATTCATAGAAGAGTTACGTAGAATGAAATCTACTATTATCTATGAATTTAAAAGTCCATCATCAATATTTTATCCTCAGAACATCAATCAATATACATCTTGAATCAAATATTCATCTTTTGCACTACAGCCCAAAGATATTCATCGATTGGTCATGTTCATCTCAACACCTGTTCATCTTTGCACTACGGGCCAAAGATATTCATAAGAAAATCAACCATCTTTGCACTACAGGCCAAAGATATTTAGTAATATCATCATTTAGGACTGAGGATGATGAAAAATATTTTAAAGAAAACGAATCCAATGAAACAAAAGAACAAATATTAAGGATTCGTACTTTAAACAGTCCAAGTTCAAAAACACTTCATAAATAACCATAGTGAAGTAAAATTCAAGAATGATCAAAACATGGATACAATCAAAACTAGTATCCATAATAGATATTTTGGATAAAAAATAAAAATTTAATTTTTCTGTGAATAGTGTCGTATTCGTGAATAGTGTCGTATACGTGAATAGTGTCGTATACATGAATAGTAACCCCAACACTGAAAGACAATAATTTCACAAGAAAAATCTTTCCAATATTCCATCATAATGATATTGAAGGAAATAATATCATTTATAAAAAAATAATATCCCTTACCTCGAAAAGACAGTACTTCTGACTAGAATACTGGATATAGTACTGAAGGGAACTTTCTCCATATAGCAACACTCAAAGTATCAAAATACTCACAAAAATACGCTCGATAATATAGAGAGAGAAAGAGAGAGAAAACTTCAGTTTCTGGTGTGATTTTCAATTCTAACCTAAGCACCCTATTTATAGGAAAATGTTTAGAACACCAAAGCAGAAAATTTAATATAATATTAATATTATTTTTCTAAAACTCCCTACGCACACCAATTGAGTCCAACATCAGCCACACATGTAGCCCACCTCTCAAAAAACGTTTTTCTCACATAAATAATTTAAAACTCCAAAAAAAATCAATTAATCCGAAACTTCAATAATTCACAATAAATAGCTCTTTTATCAGAAAAATTCAAACCTCATGTCCTTTCCATAGGAAATTTCATTCTCTACAACTTTGCAGAAGAAAAGTTTTCCAAATTCCAAACAGAAATTGACCGAAATCCATAAACGGACGATTTTACAAGCTATAATCAAATTTCAGTCAAGAAATGGGGTCCACAAACATGAAAAACATGTTTTAAATATTTATTGCAATAAAAATACTCTTCCTCCTTATTTATTCATATATCCCATATTTATTGTAAAAATATCACCATTATTATATTATTAAAATATAATAATATATTTAAATGAATTTTTTTATCGAAAAAGATAAAATATCAATTTTCAACAATTGTCACATTAAAAATTTTCTCCATCTATATCCACATAAAATGAATATTTTCGTTATCATATAAATTAATAATTAATTATTCACAAATAATATTACAGAATCACAATACTGGCAACCAGACTGTTCCCAAGAAAGAGGAGGCTTTCCAATAAGGATTTTTCCTTACTGGCGTGTAATTAGGTGACCAAACCTCTCCTGAGACAGAACTTTCTAGACATTGCCAATAATGTTATCTAATAATATTATTCAAATAATATGAATTATTGATCTGATAATGAAAATACTGTGTAGTGACAATTATTGAAACAACAATAATATAAAATATCAACGTAGCAATTATTGAATCAATAAAATAAAATATTGAACAGTAAATACTGTAACAATTATTAAGTAGTGCCTTCTTACGTAAGAATCAATAATTGGTGTAATACCGTAATGCATCGTGTTTTAACCAAATGGGTATTTTAACATATAATAAATAATAACTTCTGTGGTTATTTATAAACAACTTATATTTGTCGTTTTCTTCATCGAATCGCTTTCCGTTATGGGGCCCACACAAGGCTGCACCGTCGTACGAATATTCCCCGACAGTAAAAATATTCCACGACTAAACGAATATTCCCCGATAATAATGAATATTTTATAACCACTTGCTTATTTGAAATATTTGCGCATTTTACCCATAACTAACCACATTAATCAAATCAACCCTTACTATTTCAAAATAATAAATAGAGGAAGTTTAATTTCATTTATAATAAGTTGGGGTCTTATAAAGGAGTAATGATAGTTCAGCGACAACATCAGTACGATACATCCCATACGTGGAGAATATATTTTTTGATGGAGTCATAACACGTAAGGTTCGAGTCGAATAGCTTTAATATCCCATGCAGGGAGCGATATCCGTCGTCAGTCAAATTGCGCTTTATTAGCACCAACAACACACGATTGAGTATGAAGGGCATATCATGGGGCTAAAACTTGACCGCTTCAATGGGCATCAAAGTGTTAATCGTGCTTTTGGGGATTCGAATTGGTAATCAAGCAATCCACGTGAATCTATCAAACCAAAGAATTATATTTGCTGCCTTACCATCGGCAAGTTCTACAGATGGCTTTGGATTTCGAAGAAATCTCCTTTCTACACATTCCTCATAATAGGAATGATTTTGCAAATGTATTAGAAATGTTGCCCTCCTTGGTTTACTTACCTGACAAGGAAAACATGCCAAACATCATGTTTGCTCTGCAAAAAGCCCAGTCTATGGGAATTACATTGGAGAAGTATCGAATGAGCTACCTCCCATCCACAACCCTTGGTATCAGCACATCAAGGAGTATCTACGAGATGGATCTACACCCACTGAGGCGAGCCTAACTGAGAAGAGGCGGATTCATGGACTTGCTATGAAATTCTACCTGAGCGGAGATGCACTCTATAAAAGAGATGCAGGATTAGGTCTCCTTAGATGTCTGGACAAAGACCAAGCTCAGAGACTCATGGATGAGATCCATGGTGGAGTATGCGGCCCTCACATAAGCGGACCCCTACTTGTCAAGAAAAATCTCAGAATAGGACATTATTGGCTTACACTCAAAGCTGACTGTGATGATCACGTCAAGAGGTGCTATCAATGCCAGATTCATGGGAATGTTATCCATGCCCCTCCAAGGGAACTCCACAATATGAGTTCGCCATGGCCCTTCTCAATGTTGGGAATGGACGTGATCGGGCCCATCGAGCCCAAAGCCGATGTGGACATCGATTCATATTCACTATGATCGACTACTTCACCAAATGGGTAGAAGCAGAATCCTTCCCGAGGGTTACTAAAGAAGTTATCATTGTTTTCATCGAAAACAATGTCGTAATGTCGATATGGACAACCAGAGAGGACATTGTGTCGATAACAATGCTAAGAACCTCAACAACAAAATGATGGAGGAGTTATGCAGAAAATTCCACATCAAACATCTCAACTCCGTCATCTATCATCCAAAGATGGATGGTACTGTTGAAGCGGCTAATAAAAACATCAAAAAGATCATGCAGAAAATGTCCGTCAATCACAAAGGATGGCCTAACCTCTTGCCTCTGAGTTTATTAGCCTACAGAACTTCCATGCGAACTTCCACTGGGGAAACCCCCTGCTCATTAGTCTACGGGATGGAAGCAGTGCTCCCCATAGAGGTGGAAATGGAATCCCTCAGAGTATTGATGGATGCTCAGTTGGATGAGGACCAATGGGTACAAGATAAGTATCACCAATTGTCTCTGATAGACGAAAGGCGATTCGTGGCTATCTTCCATGGTCAGTTATATCAGCAAAGGATCGCACGATCCTATAACAAAAAAGTCCGACTATGGCAATTCAAACAACATGACTTGGTTTTGAAGAAGATCATTGACAACCAAGATCAATCTAAGGGAAAATTCACTCCTAACTGGGAAAGCCCATTTGTTGTCAAGGAAGTATTGACAGGAGGTGCTCTTAGATTACAGGAAATGGATGGCGATGAATTTCCACAGCTTGTCAACTCGGACACCGTGAAACGGTACTATGTCGGAAGTTACCATCAAACAAACATCCTGGTTTTGATCATTAAATCACCAGTCATTTCGGTTTTGAACCCTTTCCTTTTTGAATACTCTTCTGCCCCTCAGGGAAACATATACTTCCAGCCAGCAGCCTGGTTTTACTTCATACAATCTCGGTTATCCTGAAGACGGGATTTAAACTTTCACACTTACAGTTTATCCTGAAGACGGGATTAAACTTTTCTACACTTGCAGTTTATCCTGAAGACAGGATTAAACTTTTCTACACCTGCAGTTTGTCCTGAGGACGGGATCAAAATTTTTACACACTTGCAGTTTATCCCCATTATGGGATCAAACTTTCTTCTCCCCATGATATAGCCTTGCACATGGGATTCACACTTCTCTTTAGTCATGATTCGTCACGAAGGCGAAACTACATCGACCGATCTCCCTGATACCCGGGGGTACGTAGGCAACCATATTCTATATGGCCCGGTCGCAATAAAGAAAAACAACAAAAACATTTCTGCCCTTTCTTCACAACAAAAACATCTCTACACTTATCTGCCTTTCACAATCAGCGTTGAACCTCCTACACTAGGTTCGAACTACGCAGACTTGATCTCCTCTTCAATAGGAATACGTAGGAATCCATTCATGGTGCAGTCTAACCCCTACCAGAACAAAACTTCTTATCACAAGGTACTGGGATCAACCTTCAATTCGCCACATTTCATCGGTTTCAGATCAAAGGGATGGAATTACCCAACCTCTTCTCGCAAATAGAAGATTCGGTGACCATCTAAGCTCCGATCGTGCCTCAAAGAGCAATACCAACCCATAAGAGATGGAATTAACTAGGCTTCTCACAAATAGAAGTATTGACGACCATCTGTGGTGAGGTCAATCTCAGAGAGGAAGAAACCACCCTCCTCTCCACTTTTCCATATAAATTCCAGTCCCAAGACACCAAAGATGGTAGGGATATACAGAAATCAATGATCCATTTTAAGAGATCTTGCGGCGTCTCAATGTCCATCTATCAAGGATAAGTTCAGAATGCATCAAGATCACAAGGCCCTGGAGAAACAGGCAAATATCGAGCAAGTATCAAGGCATAACTAAAAGGGAAGTGAATCAAAATATATTTCCCTGCCATATATATAATACTGCTTGATATATACATCTATGTTGTACATGACAAAATGGCTAAGCTAGTCTGTGCAGGAAAATACAAAGTTATCTATAGATCTGTGTGTATGCGGACTATCAGATCTAACATAGCGTCCCTCTCTGACGACGGAGGAAGCACTGCAAGCTCTTGCCCAAGGGTATCTACACGAGCTAGCAGATCAGAGGCTAACTGCATGGTTGCATAGTGCTCATCAATGTAAGCACTCATGTCGACAAGACTGACAGTCATCTGGGATATAACGGAAGTACTATTTATAATGGCCACATCCCTAGCAGATAAGGCGGCATCCCGCTCCCTAATCAATGCATCCCTGGCTGATCTAGCCTCATCCCACTCTAACAGAGCAGTATCTCTCTCATCAAAAGCTGTCAACATCGCGGCCCTAGCCTGATCTCTATCATAGGTCATCAGATGTAAGCTCTGCTCCAAATGTTGTGCCGAATACTGAGTAACAGTGGCACTCGGGGTGGAAGAATCCATCACAAATGCCGACATCCTAGCAGTTAAATCATCGATGGGAATAACAGCCTCCTCTATAGGCTCCTCATCATCAGAATCAATCCCCTGCACTGTGGATACTGCCGCAGCCGATGCAGTCTCTGTCTCCATCCATGCGGAATACTCTGCAGAACAACCTGGATGACTGACAGAAAACTCAGCCAACTCTCGCTGATCCCAATAGGCATACAACCTGGATCTGTCCTCCGCTGATAAACGGTGTGACGCGAAGCGCTGACTCACTGCCCCCTCATACGGATGAAAATCCTAAAACTAGTCACACCGACACATCACGGCCAGTGGGTGGTAAGTAATCATCCCCCTCAATCCAGCCAGAGGGAGATAATCCATGCCCGGAGCATGAGTAATGAAGCTGTAGGGTGAACTAAGCCCTGAACACGACAATATGGCAAACGGATCCCTAATCCCTGCCAGGAAAGTTGACCACGATGCAGCAACTGTGCACTCTGTAGGTTGAAAGGAGTATAACATGGCTATCTCCTGGATGAAACAAAACCCCTACCCTCTAAATGTGCCAATCGGTCTCACGTGTGACACAAACCACACATATAGCATGACCAAGCTACTTATAAACACTCCTGCCGGATAAGTACAGCAATATGTAGCTGACCTCAGAGTCTCTGCAATGATCATCGGTACAATGGTATGACCCTCCCTGAGAGCTCTCACTGCCATAATGAAGCCGATATCCAGCTCATCCATGTACCGCGGCATGAAGACGTATGACAATACGCATAGAAGCAGTACATCTACTATGGCTGAACGTCAATGGTCCTCTGGTGTGGTGAAATCCCCGGAATGCCGTGCATAGCTATCCTCAGAGCCAAACCTGTAAAATAGGAAACTCTGGGATATCACGTGGCCGGATGTAATCTCATCTTGAACCACTCTACATCTCAATTCGGTGAGGGTCATGAATTGTTTGCTCATGTCTCCAATAGCCATATGCACACAAGGTCTGTCCAACGGCAGCATCGTCAATCGTGCATACTCCTCCAAAGTAGGAGTCAACTCCTGGGTCCCAAATTGGAAAACCTGCCTCTCCGATACCCAGTGCTCTAGCATGCCCTCTACAAATCCTGTTGAAACCTAAAACATCAACAGGGTCATAGTATGCTGCAGTAAATCATCTACGATCACTATATCTGATGGTGATATACTATCATACCATGAGCGCATACCATCTACCACCACAAATGGTGGGGTATGATCAATACGGCTAACTGTCGAAGAAGACATCTGTACGAGTCGTGTCAGAAGACCATCCAGGGGTCAATGATGAATATCTCTGGACATACATACATGTGCATAACATAATAACATGCATGATATAATAGATGACAATATGATGTAGGGAAAGGAAAACTGTACATACATTCCTAAGTATATCATCATCTAATACATCTCTGTACAGCTAAAATATAGGGAAATGGGGCGAAGCTACCCAACATACAACAGAGGCCTATCAAAAGAGATAGCGAGAAATACATCAAAAAAAGTCAAGAGTGTCGATGTCTACATCATCGATCCTGTTCACCTGATGTAACTCCTCCTGAATCACTGGATCTCTATCTACAGGGATGTCAGGCCGATACAAGGGAGGATCTACGCCGGTAAAACCATATAGGTCACCTGAGGGACCAGCGCCAAAGCTGGAAGGATCAAAAGTATCTACCTCTGCAGGATCTCTACCCAAATGCCGAATGAAAAGATGTGACCGGTCCAGCTGTCGAGTCAATCTATCAATCTGTGTCACATGAGTCGGATCTCTGACACAGGCTAGCCAATCCGTCATCATCACGGATCCTGGAACCATATCCCCCATAAACTGTGTGGCTCAGGTCTGAGCTCCAATCGTACGAGGGATCCACCAATGCTGGAACATCTCCTGAGAACAGGGGCCCTCTAACAATATAAAACCATCAATCCCCAACAATGGGATGTCAATGACGAGTGACTGCGAAACAGGCCAATAACGCCTGGCAGGAGGCAAGATTGGCATATGAATCTCTCCTGTAGTGCTCCTAATAGCACACTCTCCTAAATAGAGCTCCCATCCTCCATCTATAAAGAGAGGAATCCTGCGGGTGGAAATGATGTATTCTACTCCAGTCGGGTACCCATCCTCAAAACTAACTCCCAAATGCTCTCCAGAGTAGGGAATCCATGTGATGACATCGGTACATCAATAGCTCCAAATTGTGGCGACAATGAGTGAAACCCTCAGCAACAGGGACCTCCGCCAGTATGGAATGATGTCATCTCCGTCCTCGTGGATAGGTGTCTAAACCTAACACGCTCACAGGATGCAAATAAGGAAGCCTCTCATAGGCCTAAAACTGCCAACACAAAGGCAAACATCTGCTGTCAGCAACACTCTTAACCTATACATGGGAAAAGACAAGAGAAACACTCACCAGCATAAATGGGTAGAATCCTAACCACGCCTCGGTCAAGCCCTGCGATCGCATGCGCATTCCCCTAAGGAAGTAGGCAAAGGTGTAGGAACCCCAATCATACTCTCCTATATGGTCCACGTATCGAGTGGCACTGATCAAATTGAAGGACACCGTAGAAGAGTTATCTGCTATGAAGCAGCCCCTAATGATCATCAGGAATAATCGCCGGAGAATGCAATCCCTGACTCTCACATCATCGGGTATGGGCTCACTCAACAGCCAGCTCATAGCATCTACGTTCAAAGGACCTGCACGAACAGGCCTGCCCTTGAACGCCTTCGCCAGAACTCCAAACAAGGATCTGACGGCAGTAGTGATGATATCCGTTGTGCAAGGCACCGGCTCCCCTCCAAACTCCATACCTTCGATAAACTGCCAATCCATCGGCGTCATCATCACCTCACAGATCCGAAGAAATGGAGTGGTAGAGTGCAGTGAAACCACCGCTCAGACAATGCCCTGAGGTAACCCCAGGGACAGCGACGGGGTAGAATGGAGAAGAACATCCCGAATCCCCAGCTATGGATGATCACTCTATAGTCATCATGCAAGGCCTGATACATAGAGTGGATGCTAAACCAGTTCCCTCGAGGCTGTGTGAAGCCGGGAACCTACATCAAATGCAGATCAACATTAGACTCCTTGACTCCTCATCAATAGGAAATAAGGAAGATTAAAGATATAACTTCATACCTCGTTTTCGTGTAGGTATATTGAAGGATGCCTACTCAAGTTACCCAGAAGATATCTGGACAACAATTCTCCAAATCACCTCAGAAAGGGTGTGGTAATTTCTTACCTGGAGTCTTTTCAAAATGCATTCTATGATTACATGCATGCATACATGGTTTTAACATACATCTATAGTAGAGTTAAAAATGCATGACTACCCAATACCTACATTTTGGGAAAATTTTGCCATAGCCCCCTTTGTAAAGGGGACTATCCACATACACATAGGCATGACTAGGTGGCCATTCAGTATCACGCCTGCACACAGTCATATACATCCTATATGCATTAATAGATTGCAGTAAAAAATCCGTAAGTGTAGTCTAATTACCAAGATTATTTTGCTTGTCTACCTTTACTTATTTGTCCTCAGATAGGATAAGAAATGACAGTAAAAGGGTGCCAATTTGACTGTTTCAAAAGTCAAAATTTTTTACATCATTATTTTGAGCATGGTTTAATACTAACATTTACTATGTTGAATATTTTTTATCAAGTCATATCAGCATGCATATTCACTACTATGTGTCTAAATGCATTTCATGCGATAAGTCATTTTCCAACGGACAGAAATTGGAAAAAAATACATGCATGTGTTACTAGGACAGTGAAGAACGCTTGTACGATGGAAGAATATGCAAAAAGTTGCCCGAACTCAGCAGATCTGAAGAAGAGCTCTCGGATTTCCTTCGCTGCGTAACTTGAAAAAGACTTATGAAAGCAACCAGCCGCCTATACATAGGCACGGTTGGTCGTAGGCTTACCTGCGGCTCCTACAGGTACACCTGCGGCACTCCTACATGGGTTCCACACCTCCGACTCGCTCCAATTAGAGTTGCAAAGGAGGTCTCACAAGCTAAAAAGGCCAAATCAGGAATAAAAGTGCTACGCGATTGAGCGGAATAGCCTGAAATCCTAGTTTCTCGTCGGTCAGAGTTAAACTCCCGTCGTCTCAAAGGTATTCACCTGAATGCAGGGTATACTATACCAATGAGCTCAGCTTTCATAGATCATGCTCGACAATACCCCACAAAGGTCCGATGTCGTCATTTGCAGGGTCACAACCCTAAAATCTCCCCGGCGGGGGTTACAACACAAAACCACGACATATCAAACCTCCCCGGTGGGGGTTACAATGCCGAAGTTATCAACATCTACGTATCCCCGGCGGGGATCACAACACACATCCTTCAAACTACTACGTATCCCCGGCGGGGGTTACAACGCAATGCAACCATTGATATACACATCAATGAAGGTCTAGCAGCCTTGACGTCATGTTAGCCGATGGAAAGTAAACCCATCGAAGCAACCTTCCCCAACAAGGGCTACAACACAATGCTACCATTGACACATACATTAATGAAGGTCAAGCAGCCTTGATAATGCACCCAGCAGGAATTTATCCGATGATACACACATCAGCGAAGATCAGGCAACCCTGATAACAACAAACTATTGGCAGTAACTCCGACAGAATGAGGGAATATGTTATACACATCCTCAAACAGACAAATCTGTATCCCCACAAATCTCTTACACACAAGAGGTACCTCTATGGAATATAAGACAGTGTCTAGGATTCAAGACTTTAGTGATAGCCCCAACGTCAACATCCTTGGAGACTTAGATCGCATGTCCAAGCCATCACTGATTGTCATCCCAACAGGATTACCTGACAATCATTCATACATTCTACATGCATTTGCATCATGTTGCTGCATATAGCATCATGTTTATCTTGCTTGCATTTCAAGTGTCTAGTATTCTTTATCCTATCTATGCCTTGCATTGCATGAATATGATAAAGAGAGGCATCTGTAGACACTTAAAATTTTCTGCGCTCCTATTACTAACATTGCAGGAGGGTAGATTCGTCTTTTGGAGATAACCCTGAAAGATAACTTACATCCATTCCGGATACTACCGGAAGTGCAGTTCCAACCCGGAACACAAATCGGGAACATTAGTTCCAACCCGAAACACAAACCGGGAACTTCATCTCAAACCCAAAACACACACCGAGAATGTCATTTCCAATCTCGAAGATAACCCCGAGATATGCAGATCAAAAGACCTAAGAACAAACAAAGTGGGGCGATTACATCTCTCGGCCGATAACACCGCTGACGCTTCGGTCCGATCCCAAAGATAACATCGAGTAAGAACCCCATCCTTGGTGATATCCCCAAGAGATGTCATTGCAGTTCCGGCGATAACCCCGAAAATGCTTGTTTCAAACATATGCAATCAACTTCAACCACAGACATCCTGTAAAGGCACACACACCTCAGATCCGGAGATAACAACGGGCAGACATGAACACCCACAGATGACAGTGAGACATACAAACAAGCAGCAGTACAATCTCAGCTGTAACCCCGAGCATCGTCTGCTTTCCGCTTAAACCGGGGATAACCCCGGTGAGGAGTCACCACGTCATCTTACCATCTCAACAAGATGATATCGCGACATACCAAAAAGTAGTCCAATCTCAGCTGTAACCCTGAGCAACGTCTACTTTCAACTCAAACCGGCGATAAGCCCGGCGAGGAGTCAAACGTCATCTTGTTCCTTAGACAATGGCACATCATCTCAATACTTCATACATACATACATCCAACAATGTCCCACAAGAACCGAAGATTGACAATCCCGAGTGACTATTACGTGTGACAGTACTTTGGATAGAATTTGAAGCTTGAAGACCATGGACATAGACCCCTCTTCCTGACTTCGTACAACCTCTAATCCATGTCATTGCGTAACTCTCAACACAAGCGGTCCAAAAAAGGTAAAATATACCTCGTTCGGAAGCTCGGTTTGAAGTTCTGCAAGTTCGAGCGAACATTACAGTACATGAGTGCACGTACTACGAGACGACAAGACCCGCTAGGCTCGAATGCATCACGACCAGCCGCAGGTATAACTAGGGTCAGCCATTTAAGAAGAGGAGGGAAGGAAAAAGGCGAGGAAGTCCTGTCCATTTTACACTGCATACATATTTTGAGTGTTTCCTCACTTTTAAACACTAGTTAGCTCACATATAGCTATCTTTTATCCGGCGGGAGCTGAGTGTTTATCCATTTAAAGTCATAGAAGTCTACTTTGGCAGCCCACTATAAGCCTTCTTATATTCTATAAAGCCTTCTTCTCATATTAGCACACACTGTTATACACATTGAGAGTTGTGTTGTGTGCGTTTGCCCGGACTTCGGTCCGTGGTTTTCATTTATGTCTATATATATATTCTTATATATATGTATATATTTTATATATGAACTAACATTATCTAGTTATGCCTCGATTGAGCCTAGACTTCGGTCTGGAGCGTTTAATTATTTTTATATATATACTTATATATATAAACTGTGGTCAGACTTTGTCTGATGAGCCTAGATTTATATCTGGTGCGTTTAATTGCTTTTATAAATATATATATATATATATATATATATAACTGTTGTCAAACATATCTGATGAGCCTGGATTTACATCCAGTGCGTTTACTCTGATGAGCCCGGATTTACATCTAGTCGTTTCTTCGCTTTTATATATATATATATATATATATATATATATATATATATATTTACATTTCATCAGCCACGGAGTTCACTTTTGTGGCCTTTTACGACTTTATTTACATTTAAATCTGCACGAGTTTACTTAAGTGGCGCTTGATCGCTTTTACTGACTTTATTTACATTTTCATTCACTTTGAGTTTACTTCATGACGAATGATCATGTTTATATATATATTTACAGCTTTTATATATATATATAACTGCTTACTGCTTTTCGTACAAATTGCAGGATCATGTGAGCCTAGGAATCATGTGATCACAGGTTCAGTCTCCTGAATCTAGATTCGGTTCCCATGATGGACATTTTTCAACTGTAAGCAGCCTATACATTATTTTACAGTGTCTGAATTTCCTTGGATAGATGTCATGCCCATGAGGAGCTCGGCACTGCTGTATATTATTTTCTCGAGAATGCTTCGCATCTCGAAAATAAAAGAAAACAAGCCGAACATTTAATAATAAAATGGAAGTATGAAAAGGTCTTAATTCCTATTGAGCACAGGGTTTGAAAAACCTCTTTTACAAAACTTCATTTCTATATCTTGGTTAAAACTGAATTTTTCTATAAAATTTAAACCTTGTGTATATAGGTGCGAACGAGGCCTCGCACTACTTTCAAATAACTACACATTGATCCACACACACACAAACATACATATTCATATAATAATGAATCTCGGGGGGGTGCCTAACACCTTCCCTCCGCATAATTAAGCCCCCAGACCCAAAATGAATCTCAATTTCATCGATCCTTTTAGCAGTGTCAAATCACTGGGTCAATGTGCACACCTTTTCGGTTGCATTGGTGCAAACAGTTAACTACATCAACTGGCGACTCTTAAAGTCAAATCGTCGACATTATACATGTCGGACCTTTTCACTTGTTTTTTCAAACAAATCTCACATTAACATGAGAACACCAAAGAACAAGTAACGAAAAGGGACACTCAAAAATCCCAACGTCGACAGCGCGCAATTATGTGACCAAACCTCTCTTTGGAAGAACTTCTAGACATCGTTAATATTGCAAATAATAATATTAATAACTCTATCATCTCAATTATTGATTTAATAATATATAAAATATTGACAATAATTGAATCAAATAATGTGAGATACTATGCAACAATTACTGTAGCAATAATTGAACAAAACCGAGTGACTTCTCACGTAAGCATCAATAATCAATACCGTGTTCTACTATGCAACCACGCGTATTCCTGTACTTTTAACACCGGGTGTTTCAACAGTTAACGATAAAACTTCCACCGTTATTTTCATAAAATATTTTTGTCGTTTTCTCAATCCGACAATAATTCCGTTGTGGGGTCCACTAATGATTATGTCATTGTATGAATATTCCTTGTTAAAACGAATATTCCCTGACCAATCGAATATTATATAACAACTTGCGTACTTTGCAAAATTTATAAATATTACCCACAACTATAACATTATATCAAATTTATTCCATAATATTTAAAAATGATATTTATAGAAAAATCACCTTAATTAAAAAAAAGATGGGGTCTTACAACCTACCCTTCTTATGAAATTTCGCCCTCGAAATTAGGGTACATACCTGGTATGTCGAAGAGGTAAGGATACCTTGGTTTCATTTCAGATTCTAACTCCCAGGTCATTTCCTCAACATCGTGGTTTCTCCACAAAACTTTGACTTGAGGTATAACCTTGGAGTGTAGAATATGTTCCTTCTTATCCAAGATTTGAACATGAACCTCTTCATACGTTAAATCTTCCGCTATTTTGTCCGGTTCTAACTCAATAATGGGGTTCGGGTCTTCCACATATTTACATAACATGGATATATGAAAAACGTTATGAACACGAGACATACTTGGCGGTAAAACAAGTCTATACGCCATAGTTCCTACTCAATCGAGGATTAAAAATGGGCTAATGAATCGAGGATTGAGCTTTCCTCTTTTTCCAAATCTCGTAACTCCTTTCCATGGAGCAACACGTAACAACACATGATCTCCAATATCGAATTCTACATCTTTTCAATAAAGATCAGCATAACTCTTTTGTCGATCTTGTGAGGTTTTTATATGTTGCCGGATCGTTTGAATCTTTTCCATATTCATACGTACTAACTCCGGTCCCAACAACGTCGCTTCACCCACCTCATCCCAACATACTGGAGAATGATACTTTCTTCTATACAACGCTTCGAATGGAGCCATGCCAATACTTGCTTGATAACTGTTGTTATAGGAAAACTCCACCAATGGTAAGAACTTGTCCCAACTTCCCTTGAAGTCATGGACACAGTGTAGCATCCCCGAATCCGGGCCCCAAATCGCCGCGGATTCGGTACACTAATCATTCTATAACTGTTTGCGGAAGATATAAACATAAATTGTTTATACATTACATTACACACTATTCCCCAAGGTCGAGTAACCTTAACTTATACACATTTCATAAACTATTTATTACATAACAATATTTATCACAATACGCTATTACAAACTAGTTTGACTTTATAACCCAAGTTTAACTTGGCTTTAATCGCTTTCTCATGTCCTAACGCTTTCGTCTTATCCGCAATGTTTTATCATGATATAGCAAGGGTGAGCATGAAAGTTGCCCAGCAAGTTTAAATACAATAATATAAGGATATATCATGATTGAAGAGTATGAATAATAAGCTGGCTATAATTCATCAATATAATTGAGAACTAGCAGGAACAAACTTTTGACTGAACAAGTTTTAAACATGAACAAACATTTCTGAACCAACTGGTAATGAAGGTGATCAGCCTTTCATACCTGACTTATACATGCAAGATGTACAGAGTACAATTTTCATGGCAATCAGCAATGATTTAACCATAAGCTTGAATAAAACACTCTTAGTAGAGTTAAGTAAATACAAACTTGCCTGAACCGTTGATTACCGCAACGCAATTTATAACGCTTTATCCGAAGACCTAATATTAATAATATAGATCTCCAATATTAGAATAATATCATCACAGTATAATACTGTTATATTTATATACACAGAATAACCTAAACACATAACACATAACCCTATAAGTTTATACAGCACATAAGACTTAGTATCAGGTCAAACTATTTCAGTCTGACTTAAAACTGACACCATTCTATCATCCCGACGATCTAGTCGGACAATACTCGAGTTTAAGTTCAGTTAAACTCTTCCTGAACACTTAACAATTATCTCAGATAATTTCTTATCAGTCAAAATATTTTTCCTAGGCTCGTAATAATTTTCGAATAATTATTACCATTTATCATGATTTTCCAATCATTAATATCGTATTTAAATGAATTAAATACCACATAATTCCTTAATCATTAATATTCATTTAATATAAAATATTAATGATAATCCTTGCATAATATTATAATGTAATTATAAGATTTCAAAATATTTTTAATACCTAAAAATCATAATTATTTGATTTTTTAAACACTTAAATCCATTATCCGATAATTAATACTAATATTAAAATATTAATATTTTCATGCCAAAATATCAAAAGTTATATTTTATAACTTAAAATAATTTTCTAATACTTAAAATCATTTTTATATGATTTTAAAAACATTAATTCTATTTTTTTCTTAATTAATTTTAGTTCGTAACTTAAGAAATTAGCTACCTCGTGCTTATCTCCAGTAATGCCCATCTTCTGGTATAACCTTAAATATGTTATCGTAATGCTCCATTTTAAATTTCGTGGCAATCGGAGTTGTAGAACTCCGTTTATAGCGATTTCCGTCGGAAAATCACAAAAATTGTAATGGCCATAACTTGGTCGTTTTAACTCGGAATTAGCTCATTTTTGGACACGAGCTACATATTATCATATATTTTCATTTCCCAAAAGCCTGTAATTTTTCTCATTAACTAAATGTCCAAAACAGCCCTCGGAAAATTTTGGCCAGAAACTTTTTGCACTTTGGCAGTTTTGGAGTCCTTCACCAAAACTTAAATAAAACGAAATCTGTAACTCCGATTAATGATCCGTCAATTTTGTTGGATTCGTATCTTTCCGAACTATAGTTTTCATATATCACAATCCATATTTTTATATGTTTAGCTCCCGGAATTTAGCCCGTAAGTGACTGCTCCAAAACTGTCCTTTTCACAGTTTTCTTAACTTTGTGTAGTTTGGTAAAAATCCCATAACTTGCTCCTCCGATATCGGATTTAGTCCGTTTCGGAGTCTATGGAAAGCTTATTGAGTGTACTATAACATATCACAAGTCCAGAATTTTTAGAGCACCCTAACAAATCCGAAATTTTCTGTTTAGGGCAGCAGTCCACTAATTCATTTAAAACAAAAAAAACTGTTTTGATTCATCTTCTTTGTTCAAGCTTATCAACCCTAAAAATTGCAAGATCTAACCATAAAATATCATATATCATGTAGATCTTCCCTCATATGGATCATAAGTTCAACACTTGGTCTAAAACAACCATCACAAAACACATAAACTAACTAGAGTTTTGAGTTTAGGAAATTTTATACCTTTGATTCCAACCAAAATCAACACCCAATATTGTTAGATCTTAACATGATACACTTATATATACATAGATCTAAGGTTTTAAACCTCAAGATCACAACTTCAAGTTATCAAAAATCAAATCAAACTACCAAGGAAAATAAACTACATAAGAAGAAATTTTTTTTTTTTTTTTTTTTTTTGCTATACCTTAGCTCTATCTTCTTTCTCCTTCACAATTGTAGATGGATCTTGATTTTATGAAAGTCTAAATCTCCCCTTCTTCTTCCCTTAGAGTGGCCGAAAATGGCCTTCTCTTCTCTCTTGTCTTCTTAGCTAACTTTGGTAGTAAAATGAAAGAGAAAGAAGTAAAAGAAAATAAGATGACTTTACTTTAGTGAGCTAGATATATCACAAGCTCCTCCCTTTCTTGCAATATCCGGCCATATGGCCTTCATTCTCCTACTAATTCTCCACTTCATTCACTCTCTTTTGGCTCCCATTAATTGCCAAGGATTGCTTACAAGAATTGCTAATGTGTTGGACAAACAAAAAGAATGACACATAGGGGAAGTGGTTGTGAGTTGGTCATCAACTAAAGTGAGCAATTAATGCAACATTCACCCCCCCCCCCCCTTATTCCTTCCCTCTTGGCCGACCATGTGCCTTAATAATGCTCCCAATTTGCTTTCTATTTTATCTCTTAGTTGATTTAACAAATGTCCAAAAATTCCTCTCCCACTTGGCTAAAAATTGAGCCATTCCTTTAATGTCTTGCTTGGTCTCTAACTAACTTCTTTGGCCACACTTGAGTTGTACATAGTCCAATACCTAAATTCTTATCCACCTCAATTCATTTAATTAGGGTTTTCACTCCTCCATTAAAATACCAATCCTTGCTTATGCACACTTATTTCCTTAACCCAATTAGACTTGCTATAATTAGGTTAATTAATCATTTGAGATATATAAAATAAATCTCCTAGAATTAGTAAGTATTCTAAATACCACAATTCTCTTTTTCCATAACCCTTAAGTTATTAAATCCTTCATTCCTAATATATAATTAGGTTTACACTAATTTCTTTTGTTTGTTTATATAATAAATAAATATAAACCATCACATAATGTTCATATTCCTTACACACAACTTTTTAACCCTTAGGGTTTATAACCCACTAATTAGGGTTTCTAATAAAAAAATTATTTTCTAATTTAGAAATTAAATCTCGTAATTAGATTAGGATTTTCTAATTACTTAACTTGAAATTAGAATTAATATATCCTAATTAACATTAAAATATTAAATTAACACCTTCGTTTTCCCCATTTACAAATTAGGGTTTTGTAATCAATTTGTTAAGATTAACCTTAATTAATCTTTTAAGTATTTACACTTATGTCATTGAGTTCCCAATTTAGGGTTTCATGCACCGAATTAGGATTTCGGATTCCCGGAACTGAAACTAGGGTTTCCAGAACCGATTTCTAGGGTTTCTTATCAGACGTTAGGGTTTTATAACTGAACGTTGGCGTTCTTAATATATCCTTAGGGTTTGACACAGATATAATTTATCTGGTCAACCCTTGACCCTTAACCACATTCTGTACACAGAACATAACCATATTCACAGAACTTAATCATAAAAATCCTTAATCTTGAATAATTCACCTATAAGCCTTCACGAAATTTTGAAATCCTCAAAATTCCATCCTAATAACATCAAACGCATACACTTATTTTCTGTCTAGGTCTAATATTTGACCTTAAATCAATCATTTAAGATTTTACTAAATTGTCCAAATTCTCGGGTTGTCACACACAGAGTCTTAATAAATCTTCAAGGGTTTGAATAGTCCTCTCTGATTGTCCGTCCGTCTGAGGATGATATGCCGAACTAAATCGTAAATCCGTGCCCATAGCTTTTTGCAAACTAACCCAAAATCGTGAAGTGAATCTTGGGTCTCGATCAGAAACTATTGATACTGACATACCATGCAATCTTACAACCTCGTTTATGTACATACGAGCAAGACGTTCAAGTGTATAAGTTTCTCGTATAGGTAAGAAATGAGCAAACTTGGTCAATCTATCAACAATGACCCAAATTGCATCTATTCCTTGAGAAACCTTGGGAAGACTAGTAACAAAGTCCATGGTAATGTGCTCCCACTTCCATTCTGGAATTTTAAGTGGTTGCAATGGACCTTTTGGTACTTGAAGCTCTGCCTTGACTCGTTGATAAGTTAAACACCTTGAGATAAACAGCATTATCTCTCTCTTCATATTTCCCCACCAAAATGTATGTCGAAGATCATGATACATTTTGGTACTCCCATGATGGATTGCAAACGGTGTGTTGTGCGCCTCCATCATGATTTTATACTTTAACTCAGGGTCGTTAGGAACACAAATTCTGGAGTTGACTAGAAGTATTCCTTCTTCATCGATTCTTGCTTTCGGCATAGCACCTTCTTGTACTTTCTTCCTCATACGCATCAGCTCCAGGTCTATAGCTTGAGAAGCTTTAACTTTATCGATTAAAGTCGGTTCTACTCGTATATTCGCCATCATCACGTGGGTCCCTGGAGTCTTTATCTCTATCTCCTTCCTTTGCAAGTCATACAAAATAGGTCTTTGTGTTGACAATATCGCACTCGTACCCGCATATAATATTCTACTCAATGCGTCATCTACCACATTCGTTTTTCCAAGATGGTATTGGATGGTATGATCATAATCTTTCAACAGTTCAAGCCAACGTCGCTGTCGCATGTTGAGTTCCTTTTGATTGAAGAAATATTTGAGGCTTTTATGATCAGTAAAGATCTCCACTTTCTCCCCATACAAGTAATGCCTCCAAATCTTTAGTGCAAAAACGACTGCTGCCAACTCTAGATCATGGGTAGGATAATTCCTCTGATATTCTTTGAGTTGTCGAGAGGCATAGGCTATGACTTTCCCATGTTGCATGAGAACACATCCTAACCCTTTGCCCGAAGCATCACTGTAGATGACAAATCCCTCCGAGCCATATGGTATTATCAGAACAGGTACTAAAATAAGTCTCCTCTTGAGTTCTTGAAAACTCTTCTCGCATTCCTCACTCCAACCGAATTTTATATCTTTCTGAGTCAGCTGAGTTAATGGAGTAGTGATTCGAGAAAACCCTTCTACGAATCTCCGATAATAACCAGCTAAGCCAAGAAAGCTACGTACTTCGGTTACTGATTTAGGTTGTTCCCGGCTTTGAATAGCTTCAATCTTTGTCGGGTAAACAGATATTCCATGACTTGATACCACGTGCCCAAGGATGCTACTTCCTCAAGCCAGAACTCGCATTTCTTCAATGTGGCATAAAGCTTGTTTTCACGAAGCTTTTGGAGTATCAGCCTCAAGTGTTGCTCATGATCTTCACGGCTTTTGGAATATATGAGGATGTCATCAATAAAGAAGACCACAAAGTGATCCAAATATTCCTTGAATACTCGGTTCATCATATCCATGAAGGCAGTAGGAGCATTAGTCAATCCAAAAGACATGACTAGGAATTCATAATGCCCGTACCGAGTTTTGAAAGCTGTCTTTGGAATATCATTGGTCCTAATCTTCAATTGGTGATATCCAGAACGAAGATAAATCTTTGAAAAGAATTTGGCGCCTTGCAACTGGTCAAACAGGTCATCAATACGTGGCAACGGATATCTATTTTTGATGGTGACATGGTTCAACACCCGATAATCAATACAAAGTCAAATACTCCCATCTTTCTTTTTCACGAATAGAACAGGAGCACCCCAAGGAGAAGTACTAGGACGAATGGAACCGATGTCTAACAATTCCTGCAGTTGGGTCTTTAACTCCTGAAGTTCAATAGGAGCCATTCGATATGGGGCTTTGGAAATAGGTTTTGTACCGGGTTCAAGGTCGATACAAAATTTAATTTCACGCTCTGGGGGTAGGCCAGGAAGTTCTTCAGGGAATACGTCAGGAAATTTATTAACAATAGAAATATCATTCAAAACTGACGTATTTTTGTTTAGATCCGTGACATGAACTAAAAAATCTTGACATCCGTTTTTCAATAAATGAATAGCTTTATGGCTTGAGATGACAGTGATTGATTTTAATGGTTTGGTTGCTTGAATTCGCATAATAGGTTGGTTAGGAATATGAAAGCTAACAACCTTACGAAAATAATCAATTTTTGCATAATGAGTAGTTAACCAATCAATCCCTAGAGTTACGTCAACTGCAAGTATTTTCAAGGAAATAAGATCGACAGGTAATGTGAGGGTACCGATTTGTACCAAACAAGACTTATAAACAGTGGATGTAATGAAGGTTTCTCCCAATGGAGTTTCAACAGATAAGTCAAAGTCTAATTTCTCCGGAGTCAAATTTAAACGTTGAGCGCAAGTAGGAGAAATAAAAGAATGGGTAGAACCGATATCAAATAAGGTATATACTTCGCTAGAGTTTATGATAAGCTTACCCGTGATGACCTCGTTCTGGTTCCTTGCTTTCTGGGAGGTCACAACAAACGCTCTCCCTTGAACTACCGGTTTTGTTTTGTTTGGGACGACCTTTGATGCCTCCATCCCAGCTGGACTTGACTTTGGTGCACAACAAAATCAGGCTAGGTGACCTTCTCTTCCACAATTGTAACATGCTTTGGATGGCATCACGCAGTTTGGACTGATGTGTCCCTCCCCTCCACATTTGAAGCATATGATAGGTGGTCATTCTCCTTCCTTAACGATAGGTGCTGATGCTGACGTCTTTCCATCATTGTCGAATCTCCTCTTCTTGAAATGTCCATTCTTATTATTTTGGCCATGATTACCACCAAAGTGGTTACCATTTCTGGCATGTTGATTCCCTCCACGCTTATTGTCACCGCTTCGATGACTGTTATCACTGGTATTATCATTTTTTCGGCTGCTCTCTTTTGGTTGGGTTAACTCATTATCGCGCTCCAATAACTGAGCCCTATTAACAACATTTGAATACAAACATAGTTTATGAGAGATAAGATATTGTCTTATCTCAGGTTTCAAACCTCTTAGAAATATTCGCGTTATTCTCTCCTCATTATCAACCAAATGGGATGCAAACCGGGACAACTCGGCAAACTTGGCTTCGTACTGTGACACAGTTATGTTGTTTTGCTCCAGCTTGATGAATTCTACCTCTTTCATGTGACGAATACTTTTGGGAAAGTACTTGTTGTTGAACAGTTCTTGGAACTTCTCCCAAGACATCTTTAGTGCGGTAGCTTGAGTACGCTTTACAGATTTCCACCAGTAATCTGCCTCTGCCCACAACATGAAGGTGGCAAAGGGAACCTTTTGCTCCTCGGAGCATCCCAATACATCAAATATCTTGTTGATCTGCTTTATCCACATCTCCGCCTTAAGTGGTTTTGGCTTTCCAAAAAACTTTGGTGGTCCCAATTCCTTGAACTGCTTAGCGGTGACCGTCCGAGAGTTGCCATCCACCTGCATTTTGGATAGGAGCCGCTCTTGCCTGATGTTGCATGAATTGCATAAAGCCTCTGAACATTCCATCGTTCATCATCTGGTCCGTGTTGTTGTTTACCTGAGGATTGTCGCCTTCCTGATGCACATTATCCTGATTATTGATCTGTGGAGACTCAACATTCTCCTGTGCTCCATTGATGTTCTCAACATTCTCGGATGTCATTTTCAAATACTGCCACAAAACAAGGGTTAATTAACATATGACATATTATCCTATACTCGATCGACCAATTAAATACCAAATAAACTTAGGTAGGTCATACTAGCGAAGGAATTCCCCCTCTCCCTCCTAGTTCTTGTCTCACATCTTAGCCGGGATCATATCCCTAAGCTTTGATACCAATTGTGACGCCCCAAAATAGGTATACATCACCCATCTTGAGTCGCCAAATACATGGTATGTAATACAAATACAAACTTAATTATACAACCGTCAGTGTAAAATACGACAAAACATAATCTAAGAGTTTTAATAAGAATATTGTCATCTAGACAATATCCACACTCAATAGAGTCCTCATTACATTTATTGTCACACTATTTAATATAATAGTGAGGACTACTAATACTATCATCATCTGACCGCCACTCCGCTTCCCCAGACTAGTCCCGCCACGTTCTCATTTCAAGAGAGAACATTGAAAGAAATGGTGAGCTCAAACCAAATTTTAAGAAATATTATTACTAAGATAATGCGAGAATAAATCCAGGCTCATCTCAGACGAGTCCCACAACAGTTCATATATATATATATATATATATATATATATATATATATATATATATATATATAAAAGTAAACGCTTCTGAGACATAAGTCTAGGCTCAATCGAGGCATAACTCGATAATGTTAGTCTATATATATAAATATATACATATATAAGTATTTATATACAGACAGAAATGAAAACCACGGACCGAAGTTCGAGCATACACACACAACACGACTCTCAATATGAAGAAGAGTGTGTGCAAAGATGAAGAGAAAGGCTTTATAGTGTGTAAGAAGGCTTACAGTGGACTATCAAAGAAGACTTTAATAGCTTTAAGTAGATGAACACTCGGCTCTTTTCGGTACAAAAAGTATCAATATATAAGCTCACAACTGTTTGAAATAAGAAATCACTTAGTTTATAGTGTGTACAGAACAAATTGGACAGGGCTTCCTCGCCTTTTCTCTTGCAAATATGGCCACCCCAAGCCATCTATTTATAGAGGGGGGTGCCGCAGTGTACTGTGGCGCAAGAAGAGTGTACCACAAGGCAAAGACAGAGTAGTACTGCTGACAGACAGCAGTGTCACATACTTGATGGCAAAGAGTGTACTTACATTCGCTTCGGGGTGCCCTGTGCAATGTGGGTCCCGTCGTCTCGAAGTATGTGCACTAGGACAACGCGTTGTTGGCTCGAACCTTCATAACTTTTAATCCGGGAGTCCGATGGAAGCGTGCCATACCATTCTAGAAAGCTCTTTCCAAAAGCTATGCAATAACATAGGATTTGTAATAACCGTGAATTTTAAGTCACCATGAATGTATGTACATTTTTTTTACTTTGTGTTATATATGGATACATACATTTATGGATTTCATTAAAAATGAAAGCCTTGTGACCTAATTATACATTAGGTAAGGATATTAAATAACCTAAGGGTTATGGTAACACGAAAAAGTTTGTATTTTATATGTATACTAACTTAAGTGGGTAAACTTAGTATTTCAAGTGACTAATAATTTTAAACCTAATTCTTGTAAATCTAATTAGGTTATGAGATAAAATCATATGTATAAGTAATTAAAATTCATATGATTGGAGATGAAAGCCCTAAATTATCAAATTAGGTAACATTATTAAAATTGTTGGACTGTGTTTTTATCTAGCCCAAATAAATTAAAAGAAAAGCCCAAGGAAAATAAAATGTAATCCAATACTTAGCCCACTTGATTGGGGGTATTCTAGACATTTGATTAATCAAAATTGGGCATTTAAAATAAAAGCTAAATGGTGGATATTATGAGGATCCTAAGTGGATTAATTAATCTAGCTTGTCCATTAGTAGACATGATTAAACATAAGGACAATGTTGTAAGGCTCCCATTGGTTGCCACTCCATTATGCACATTTAATCATGTTTAACCTAAGGTAAGTAATAATACAAAGTGTTTTACCTAATGGGCAACAAAATGATTGTGGGAGAATTAATAATGAATTGCCCATTACATTTTGAATGCACATCTCATTCTTCCAACACTTCATTCAGATTCCAACATTTCATTTTCTCTCCATCTTCTTCATCTTCTTCTTCTCTATCTCTTGCTCCCAAGCTAGCCAACTTCAAAGAGAGAAAAGAAAGAGAGAATTTCATCCATAGAAAGAAAAAAAATATAGGAGTGCTAGTTGTTTATGCCCACTAAGTTTATTAGTTACTTTGGAAAATCAAGGAAGGTAGCCACTAAGTCAAGGTATAATGTACCTTCATCTTCTTCTCTTACCTTGTTTTGATAGCTTGAGTTTTGATGGGGTTATGTACAACTACTCAAGATACACTAGTTATACATACCATCATGCATGGAACTAAGTATCTTGAGTGTTGGATCTAAGGCTTATAGGAAGAAAATGAGCATATGTTCTCCAAGGGTGAAAACTCTTGTTTTTCTTCCACTAAATCTTGTGTAACTCAAGTTCTACAACTTGGAATTATGATCCGTCGAAGGGGGGGTGCTAGATACATGAGTTATCTAGTAAACCCAAGTGGTAGATCACAAATCTAGTAAGTTTTGAAACCTTTAAGATTATTTTTCCCAAAACAGTCCACTTTATATGCTAAAGCTTTGAAACTCTAAATCAGCTACTGACTTGTTTTTCATGAGGCTGTTTCGGTCAGTTCCTTGTCTTGTAAAAATCTGGAAAAATATTACAGAGGTACCTTATGAAGTTATCTACGCGTAGGAAAAAGAACGGACACGTTTCGAGTTATATATTGTGCGTAATGACTATTTCCGTAAAGGACTCCATAAATATTATCCTACGAATATCTCACTGTGTATACACTGGAAAATTCCAAAATTTTTACAGTAGCTTCATATATGTTAAGAGAGCATACCCTGAAAATTTCAGATTTGTCTGAGTAAAACTTAATTTATGAAAAATAGAGCAAGATTCGAGTGTTTTGGACACTCTAAAAATAGTAAATCATTTTCTAAAATTCTAAAAAAATTAGAGGATCATTGTTGGTTCATATTTTGTTAAAATCCAGAAGTTGAGAATTTTTGGAATCAGTTTGCTATTTTTCCTAAAAATGATTAGGTTATGAATAAAAGGAAATAAATAGTTAAATGATGCCTTTAATGAGAAAAATATGATTTTTATGCTTGAATGCTCATAATATATTATATCATGACTATCTTAGGGCATTTTGGTAATTTATAATAATAAATATTACTTATGACCTTTTATGGATATTAAATAAGAGGTTGTTAAAGGATGAACAATTAGAATAAATTGTTTATTAATTTAATAAATCATTGGAATATTATTATAATACTAATAATATTATAATATGATGTTGTTATGTAAATAAAAATATTAGATTAGAGTATTATTATTAAATAATAATATTCGAGATTAAATAAAATATTATTAAATGATTAATAATATTAGTAAGTGAATAAAATATTATTAAATGATTAATAATATTAGTAAGTGAATAAAATGTTGGTAAATGATTTAAAGTATTATTAGTGAACCAATAATACTAGAAGGTGAATTAATATTATCTAAGTTAATAATATTATGTGAATTAAAGGTAGTCGTTAATTAATAATAATAACTATCTAGGCATGATAATGTTTATAAGAACTTATTGTAATGTATGATATCTATGTGATTACATAATCTTATGTTATGCATTGACTAATTGAAAGACTAATTATAGGTCTCTCAAAGGAAGATAATTTAACTACATAGTGGATAGAAATTTATTTCAGTCGTGTAACCTCACGATCGAGGCAAGTTTCCTAACTCAACTTGAGTTATTATTTTCAAAGCATATTAGTGAATAATTATTGATGATTATTCACGTCTTTATTGATTATTGAAATTGCACTTTGTGCAATTGAATTCGATTCTACGCCATTGATCGTGAATTAAATTAAAGTTCTTCATTTATGAACTGTTTATGGGATAGATCTATGCTAATTGTATCGCCTAGATCAAGCATGTCTAAATTTGTTAAATCAAATGGATTTTAAATAACTGTTTTATTAATTGATATGGTAAGAACTCTTGATCGAGAAATGAACAAATTTGATTAAGGCGTGATATCAATGTCGGATTATTAAGTGTTTATGCATAAATCACGGGGTATGAAAAGGTGATCCTTTGAATACCAAAACTTTTTAAAAGGTCCATTTAAATCATCGAGCACCTTGGCAAATGTTCATGGTTATTCAAAACCACTCGATTCATGTTATTCAATTATCGAATATTCAATTGTTGATTATTAATTCATGTTCCTTCACAATCTTATATTATTGTTGAACATTGAAGGCAATATTTCTTTCTAAGTCATGATATATATCCTTTGTCTTTATAAACTGGTGAAGCAAATTAGTTGCTTACTCTTGCTATATCATGACCTCTATTTTCGATTAAGCCCAAGGATCTAATGCGAAGGACAAGGGCAAGGGCAAGATCCGTGAGTAATTTTAGAATGAATGTTAAATTAGTTATTATCTAATGGAATTTCTTGAGTAAACTATTTGTATTATAAATGGTGTATTTAAAGTTAAGGTTAGAGAGACCTTGGGACCATGTTTTGAGACTTTTGTATAATGAACAATGTATGTTTATTATTTCGAATTAGTTATAGAATGCTTATGATGATGATAGGATCGTGAGCGCTGAATCTGAGGTTAGAGAACCTGGATTTGGGGGCGTCACAGGATTTGCCCTTTATTGATTTCGGGAATATGGGTCCATGACCAAAATAGCATTTTTGGGTCTCCGTCAGGCAGTCCGTTGAACTGTTTTGCATAGTTTTCACTCGGAAGTTGAGATATGGTTCTTGTGGAACTTCTTTTGAAGTAATATGAGTTGACATGAGTGTATTTGATTTGAGTTGAAGTTGAGTTGGTAAAATGACCATTTTGACCCTCCCGGGGTTATCTCCGATTTTCACATAGTTGTAGCGGGTTTTTCCCAGGGTTATCTCTGAGATTGTCATTTTGTTGACTCTGAATGTCCTCAGGGTTATCTCTGAGATTGGCTTGATCTCCCGGGGTTGACTCCGGGCTTTGCACTTGATCTCCCAGGGTTATTTCCGAGGTTAGAACTGACTTTCCCGAGGTTATTTCTAGGGTTGGCAACTGATTTCCTGGGGTTATCTCTGGGGTTGGAAAATCTATTTCTCGGGCTATCTCTGGGGTTAGAATTGATTTTGTGGTCCTCCAGGGTTATCTCTAGAGTGTGACAAAGACGCTTTTGTCCTCCTGCATAGTTAGTAACAAGAAAACGAAATTTCGAGTGTCTACAACATATTTATAGCACTGAAATATAATTAATATTATATTAATATTCTCTTTCCTTATTCAAAATCTAGAATTAGGATTTTGAATCCATATCCGACTTAACTTTCATATATACCATTATGAATTAAGTTAAAATAATTTAACTTGAATAAATTCATATAATAAAATAGTTATTATAATAATTCTAATAATCGTTTCATATATAATATAATAATCATATTTTCATGGAAAATAAATAATTAAATATTCTTATTTCAAAATTAATTTATTATAAAAATATAATTTATAATGATTAATATTCCTTAAAAAAATTATTTACAATAATTCATGTAATAAATAAATTTTTATTTATCACATACATACGTATGCTTTACCTTACACATATTCCCACCTTTATTTAAAAAATAATAATTATACGCAAAATTTCTTATTTAATTATATCGAAAATATTGGGTTATTACACTGGTCGAGTAAGTTAGTTTGACCAGCCACTCCATTCGATATGTTAACGGTTTAAAGGATCTAAGGACAAACATCTAGAGTAGATCTATTAGGCTACAACTTGGTTACAAACACATCATCAAAACACATAAAACCTGACAGTTCTTGGCATTTGAAATCCTTGTCAGACACTGATCATGAGTTTTTGGGTTACCCAGAAACTCCTTGGTCATGCTCGGTCAACGGGATTTGACCATGAATAAGTTATAATCTGGACATGGAATGGCTATGATTCCACTTCTAGATCACAGTCCTCGTGTCAAACTATGGATCTAAACCATAAAACAACACAAAACATTAACAGGAAAAGATTTGTGGCCACTGACATTAGCTTGTCAGAACATTTTTAGTGTTCATGGACAGTTTTTAAAAACTTCAATTTTTACCCACATTGATGCTATAGATCTATGATAGATCATCATAAAACATCTACTAACAGATAGATTAACACATAAACAACACTTTGGTTTAAGCATACAAGATCAAAAGGGGACTTAGGGTTTATACCTTCTAGTTCCAATCTTTGATCTTTGATCTACTATAAGGATCTTAATGTTTGAGAGGCTGAACTAGTGACTAAAACACTTAAGATTTTTGGAGGTTTGGTGAGAGAGAGAGAGTTTGTGGAGAGCTATATAGCAAATAAGCAAAAAGTGTGAACTTTCTCTTTCTTTATTCTATTTATTCACTTGATGCAATGTATGTTGCTAGTATAGCTGTTAAGAAGTAGCTGATTGCTGATAATTTTAGTCACATGCTAAGTCAAAGTTGGTGAACAACTAAAGTTTTGGCAATATACACAAGTTAAATATTAAAGAATGTGAAAAGGGTATTTTGGTCTTTTGTTTTCCAATTTTAATGGAATTCTAGACATTTGTCCCAACCCTTAGGATTTAACCTTAAGGTTCTAACCCTTGGGTTTTATAAATTTAATTTCTAAGATTTTTTAATTAGGATTTTAAAATAAAAAATTAAGATTTCTAAAGTATAATTAGGATTTCCTAATTATATAAAATTTACCAACCACATTAGGATTGCTAATTAGGATTAGTATTTCCTAATTATGGTTTAGGGTTCCCGAATTTAAAATTAAGGTTTCTCGGCATTCGATTAGGGTTCCTAACTATGCATTAGGGTTTCTAAATCTAAGATTAAGTTTCTAATCTCTTATTAGGGTTTACTAAGTCTATACCCTATCCGATCAATAATTGATCACAAATTTTATATAGCACAAACACATACCCACAGTTACTTTTATTATAACTACACCACACCAAAATTGACCTCTAGTGAAGGACAAGTCCTTCACTAGAGGCCATATATCACTCACAAGTGATTTATTGCGAAGAAATATTTCCTTCACGCGAGTGCTCGCATTAGACCTCCTCGCAATTGGGTATCCTTCGCTAAGTAGTAACTAAATGTTTTTTGTGAAGGGTATATTGTGAATAACTTTTTTATTCACAAATTGTATTTAGTAATGGAATATTGTTATTTAGTGAAAGAATGGTTTCCTTCACAAATAGTATTTTAAGAAAGACAATTTGAAATTAGTGAATAACTTTATTCCCTCACAAATAATATATTGTGAAGAACAAATTTATTTAACGAGAGAAAATTTTCCTTCACTAATTATAAATTGAGAATGTATCTTCAAATTAGTGAGGAAAAAATTCCTTCACAAATTATAAATTTGTAAATAAAAAATTAATTGCTAAATAATCAAATTCATTATAAATTATAATTAATTTTCAAATCAATGATTTCATATTTATTATTATTAATCTCTATAAGAAATAATAAATTTAATATTTTAAATAAGTATAAATGTCATATTTGTTTTAAAATAATTGATAAAATAATACATAAAGAGCTAATAAAACCAATAATCTATATATAAATAGATAATGCTCGAGCCACCGTAAGTACATAATTTGTTTTGTATCTTGGTCTCTCAAGGACTATAGTATCTACAATATTTATTAACTAACATACAACAAACTAGAAGGAATAAAGTGTCATGTTAGGTTCACTTCATCATCATTTTCTTCAGGAAAATTAATGTTGGGCATGTAAACTTCATGCAGCAAGAGAAACACCAAAATTCAATGAAATGAGGAATAATAAAAGAGGAAACTAGTAAACTGAAATTAAGAGAGAGATTAATAATTAACTTGATAAGCGATAATTAACACTTTCTTGTTGAGCCTCGATTGTATATACGTTTTTGTGATATTTAACAAAGTTTTTAAATTTTATGAACATAAATAATGGTATTCCTCAAGACTGAAAGAAGGCTGCATCACAAAAAATGAGAAAAAGAAGGCTGCATCACAAATAGCATAAGATAAGAAGATACTGCAACTTTGACTGTCACAAAAGAAATCAACCAACTTCAATATAAAATATAAACAATTAAACATAAATGGTGTTTGAGTATGAAGATAATGGTGAAAACATTAGCCACTCTACAGGCATGGGCATTGAAAAGCTTTGAACAATTACACTTCTTTAAGAAGGAAAAAGACACCAAGGAAAAAGACACCAAGGAAAAAGACACCAACTCTCCATATGAGTTTTCTGCAGAGTTATTGAAAAACCCTCCATAATGTATGATCATAGAAAACAAGAAGGCGGTTAGAGTTTTCACTTGGCCCCTGTTTTTGTTATCTCTTTGGATGTCCAAATCCTTTACCAACTTCAACCATACATCCTTCACTTTACCAGGTTCGAGTTCATTCAGCCGTATTTGAGCACATCCAATGAGTTCAGCTGCCTGAACCCCTTCATCATCAAAAATCTTTACCACCAAGTGTTGTGTGGATGCATCTTCAACTATGAACTCAAAATGTTCATTCCAGACTGGATTCAGCTGGTTGTTCTGAAGAAGACAATGCAGATTTTTTTTGTTGGACCAACTAAAAAGAAGACTGTAATCGAGAAGGAGGAGAAATAACTTACAACTGTTTTGCTTGTTTTCGTTCTAGCACGTATTGGGCGTACGTATAGAACAACAAAAGGATCAGATTTGCCAATGATATCTTTATTTGTCAATTCCTTTGCTTGCACAAGTTTGACCTCCAATCTTACCACAGGCTTCAGTTCGAGGTCACTAAACAACAAAAACATCAACATTCAGTAAGAAAACAAATAATACTTGAACAATATTGTCAATGTTTTTAGTAAAATGCTTATGCCGATGCTGCACAACAAAGGCCAGCCATCAGCTTCAAAGATCAATTGAGAGATCATGAATTCTTACTTTAGGCAGATTGTTCAACTCAGAGAAGAAAATTTTCCAATAAACATACTAATTCATTAACGGGAATACAAATGACCGAAAAAGGACTTGGGTAAAATAACATGAAAAGAAATTGTGCAGAAAGATAAAAGGAATGATTAAAGAGAAGAATGAAAATCCAATGGAATGGAGGGAAGAAAGTGAATGGCATTAGCTAAGCTAAGCAGTGGACAAGGTATGTCTCGGATTTACAAATGAATAAGTAAAAAAATAAGAAGAGATACAAATCAAATCTAAGGCCTATGAAGTACCATTAGTCAGAAATTTCTTCTGATTTTGTGACAAATCCAACTTCTACATGCTTTCCTGCTACAATTCTCTCTCATGGAGACTCTGAAACCTAATCTTCCCCTCCCCAAGCACAGGAATTATGCAACTTCCAAGTATGGATATGATATAATATCGATATCACTTTTCACGGTAATAAAAACTATTTTACAAATGTACTAAAAGTTCTTTGCCAATGAGTTGGGCTCTATTTACTTCTCTATATACACACAAGGCATTCTCTTCAAAGCACGAAGTTGAAGATTGTGTGCCTAATGCATTTTGCTTCTTAAAACAGGTACATAATTCACAATTGCGCATTTTGCACACCTATCCAGTGCTGCGCGGAGATTTTTGTAAGCACAACTAACAATTTTGCGAGTTGAAGCCATACCTATAATCACCGGGCAAAATGGGAATAACTATCCGAACATGCCATGTAATTGAATCTTCAATAGCATCTCGTATGGTCCCCTATGTAAATGAATGTCTCCATGTTAGATTATACAACATTGATATAGACAAGAACTCATATCTACAATATTCTTGTTTTCTCCATATATCAGCTAATTTGACATGTTTGCAAAAAAAGAAACACAGAAAACTAGACAATCAGTAAGGTGTTATTGTCCAAAAAAGGAAATAGACCTAAGACGCAACTATAAATGATATAATACACATATTAATGCAGTAAAAAGCATTGTAATATTAGCGAGTAACAAGAAGTTTAAAAAATTTACATGAAACTTCTTTGACAAAGGATGGATCATTGTTACAAGACAAGCCTCCATTCCATGACTATGAATCACAGCCCCAGTTACACATCTCATAGAACATTTATTGAACTATAGTGAATTGAAAGGTTCCTTAGTAGGTCATCTACATCTTAAAATCCTGCAGCCATCAAACAACAAAAAAAAAATCAAACTAACTGGAAAACCAAGAATTGCATTTAATAATTACTCAAACTGATGAGCCCTCCCATATCCAGAATCCAACCTCATTGCCTCCTCACATGAAATGGATTTTAATCCGTCCTAATTTTCAAACACAAATGTTTCTATTATATAGAAATTAAAATTTATCACAAGGAATTCAATTAGTTGGACAAATGTGAGGCGAAACAAAAGATATCCTATACCTTGATAGCATAAGTAGCAACCCAAGCAAATTTATCAAAAGTGCTAGCTTTATGTCCTCTGTAAACAGTCGATTGCATTAATTATAAGATGGTAAAAATTGAAATTCTAACTAAATTCAAAACCCCAATTCTTATTACTCCTACCATCAAGAGTCCCGGATAAAAAAATAAAATACCAATCAGCACTCCATTTCAACATTCCAAGCAACCAAATAGGCCATAAATACATAAATTAAAGTAAGAAAACGTTAAAATTTATATAAAAAAATAAAAAGAAAGAAAGAATAGCAGTATATACCTTAGGGAAATCAAGATAGATAATAGGGTTTTTGGTACCAAGGTCCATCAGCTCACCGATTTTGCCACCGGAAATGGGAGCCAAAAGACCAGGAAAAGCGAAGAGAAATTTGTTCTTCCGCTGTGATTTCCTCAAAATATCTCTGTCGTGGTGCTTCGCCACTGTCTTCGACGGGCTCAGAGCTACCGCCGATGAGCTTAAACTACAAATTCATGTCACGCACCGGTGGATGATAGCAGCAATCGGCAGAATTGTTCGATCTCGATACCCTGGCTCCGATTTCTGTTCAATTTTGCACTAAAACCCTAAGTACTACTGCACCGTTCGTCTGCAGGGTTGTATATTTAAAGTTATGTTTTTTTTTTTTGTTCTTATGATTTAGTATTGAACTAATTAAAAATAAAATTAAATAATTTAAAAGTGTTTTTTAATTAAAATCCTTTTAAATTGTTATTTAATTGAATATTAAATATAATACCAAAAAATAAAGTTATTTTAAATTAATATCCAAAAGACTTTTTAAATTAATATTATATACTTAAAAAAAATTAAAGTCTTTTGGATTATTTAATTTTATTTTTATTTAACTTTAACTTTATTTAATTATGATCATAAAAATAAACTTTTATGGAGAAATTTTAAAATTTAACATAGTGTAAAGTTATTTACTTTATAGTTTATTAAAATAAATAGTTGATATTATAAGTTAGTTAAAAGTGTTATTAAAATTAAATTTACTATTGTAAAAAATTTAAGGTATTTATATTCACCACAATAAATCAAAAAAAATTATTTAGAACAAGATAACGACCAATTTTATCCCTCGCAAAAAATTTCTGAATAATGATATATAGTGAGTAATAATTCCTTCACTAAATAGATTTTTTCCTCGCAAATTTTCATCATAAATTAGCTCCAAAAATCTTTCTATCGCCCCAATTTTGCAAGGAAAAAAATATAAATTGTGAATGATGTTTCTTTCGCTAATAACTATATTGTCACTATACTTTTTTCCTTCACTGTTCCTTCGCTAAACAACTCCTTTTGTGAAGGAATAAATTCCTTCACAAAATTTTCTTCGCTAGAGGCCATTTTTGGTGTAGTGCTATGATTTCTATCGAATCCCTATCCAGACTTAGGGTTAGGGTTTCTATTCTCTGTTAAGCACAACTCTACTCGTATTTCTCAATCAATACACAAATTGACCACATCGCTATACTCGTATCACAGATACTCGGCACAATATTGATAGTCAATATCAATATTAAATAAAAAAAATTATCCGTAAAATTCGGATTATTCAAAATCCTGGGTTATCACATTCTCCCCTCCTTATAAGAATTCCGTCCTCGGAATCACCGCTTTCTTATTATGTACAATCTTTTAAAGTTGTATCATCAATTCATTCTTATCAACACAATATTAATTTGTGTCTCATATTCTAACCTGTGACTTGGATCTATATAAAAGAAAATAATTCACAGCGATATCTAACTCATAGTACTCGCATAATAAAATTTCTAAACGAAATCGTTACCTATCGCCACCTCCTGAGACGCCACTGCATCTTGCACCATCATGTTGAATGTACGGGCCGTTGGTCTTCCTGGCTGTGCAGGTCCTCGAATCGCCAAGGTTCCGCTACCGGGTCCCTTGTTGACACTTCCCTTCTCCACATTTCTCTTAAGACAATTTCGAACCAGATGATCAGTCGATCCACATGCAAAACAACCTTGTATCTTCTTCGGACTTGGATAATTGGGTGACATCTATCCCTCTTGACCATAGTTATAACAAACTCCCTTCTTCTTCAGACAAACTCCCGAATGGTTCTTTCCACAAGTCGCACATGGCTCCCCTCCTTTCCTATTCCCTTCTGTCTTATTACCCGATTGGGTATTCTCACTCCACTTTCTCTTGTTCGAATTGCTACCACCACTACTACCTCCTTCGGTAGTCTTCTTCTTCTTCTCCTGATTATAACGGGATGCAACTTCACTCCCCCTTTCAGCAATTATTGCTTTCTCCAACAAAGCCGCGAACGTATTAATCTGCAATACAACTACTTTGTTGTATATACCTGGCTTTAATCCATTCTCAAACCTTCTCACCTTTCGTAGCTCCGTATCCACCTGATGAGGTGCAAATATCGCTAATTCATTGAATTTAGCAGTATATTCAGACACCGACATGTTCTCCTTCTTCAGTTCCAAAAACTTAACTTCCATCCGAGCTTGCATACTCGGCGAAAAGTAGTTCTCAAAGAACAACTCCTTGAATCTTGTCCAAGTCACCACAATTGCATTGCACTTCTAGCCTAATTAGTCTCCCACCAAAGAATCGGGCTCTCCTTCAACAAATAAGTTGCAAAAGCTGTCTTTTGCTCTTCTACCACTCGTGCAATAATGAATGCTTTCTCCATTTCTTTCACCCATGTTTGGGCTTCTATCGGATCCGTTGTTCCCTTAAATTCTGGCGGTCCTACCGCTTGAAAATCTATCGGCTGGCTGATTTCTCGCTCTTGCTCTTTCTGCTAGAGCTCTATTTCCCATAGCTTGGGCTAACATGTGCACAAAATTCTGCATCGGGTCCGCTTGAAATCCTTCATTATTCACTGATTGTTCTTCTCTTTGATTTCGATTCTGTCGTCTAGGCGGCATGATCTGATTTAAATAAAAATCTTACATTAATTTTCTTTCTCTACACAAATTCTTACTAACAACGCAATAAGAATTTTAAACAAAATTTTCTCATATATTGGCATATTTATTCAAATAGCACGTAGTACATTTAGTACATAACACATATTACTATCCCTTTTTAAATAAATTTTAGGATTAACCCACATAACTTTACACAAAAAGTTGTAATTCTCCAACTTTACACAAAAAGTTACAATTCTCCATTCACATATAGCTATTCCCAGTTCTTCAAACTTACCACATTTATTAGTTCAGGAACTTGCCACAATCATATGAGTGTATGAACTTATCCTAGTCAGACCATTAACGTCCATTTGCTGAGGGGTTCAGAAACATTTCATATAATTATGAGTCACGATCTTACCATAAGTATAAGTTTTAAGAACTCACAACTTAATCTTATATTCATATATTGAAAATAAAGATTACATTCATACAAACATATATATATATATATATATATATATATATATATATTTACATATGTTCACACATCATTCTCGATATTACAACCTTTAATATTATAACCTACTACCAAAAGATATTATCGCTTATATCTAAGTTGTCTACCGTCCACTCCCTTCACCCGTATTCTTTTTTTTGGGACACTTGTTGAATCCGTGACCCGTTCTCCCACATGAAAAACACTTTCTCATATTCGGCTTAGGATAATGTAGGGAAATATGTCCTTCCTGCTTAAAATTGAAGCACACGTTCTTCCACATCATGCATTCTTCCACGTGAGTCTTTCAACACTTGCTACATACTTGCTTCTTCTTTGGGTTTGAATTTTTAGAATTATCACTGTCGTTGTCCCTCTTTCTCTTATTTTTGTCCTTCTGCTTAATTTTTCCTTCAGACAATCCACCACTTTCAGTCTTCATCCTTTCCACCTGCGCTTTCAAATCGTTTCGTTCTTTGGTCATCTCGCGTAACGCTCTCTCGCAACTCCTCCAAGAGAAATACTTTACTCCGGAGTTCTTGAACTTCTGTAGATTCTTGATCTTTCTCTCCAACTTTGGTCTTAATCTCTTTCTCCACCTTAGCTTCTTCGGACTCTGCCTCCTCATCTTCATTTAGATATATTTTGGGATAATCATCATGATCACTCCCCAGATTCACCATAGGTTCATCTTTTCCCACTTCCTCAATTGACTCGCTCTGCGTTGGCACCTCGGCTACTGGCACTAGTGCAACAGCCGCTAGCATCTCTATACTCATTTCATCTTCTCCTTACATCCTACAATCAGTTTAAACAACTTGATTAGTACTTCACCAGTACAAAATTCTCACACTACGTGTCCACATATCTCACTATCAATACACTTCGGCAATCCCTCACGTAGTACTCTAAATTAGTATTCTCTATCTCGCGTATTGTTATAATCCTAGGGTTTTCCCCTCACTTAAGGTTTATAACCTACAGCTCTGATACCAACCTGTGACACCCCTAAATCCCAGGTTATCTATCCTTAACATTACAAACTTACCCTTAGATATACAAAAAGGGTTTACAAATACAATATAATAATGTTAATTACAACTACTCCAGCACTATGCTTTTGCCATTATCCTTCTTAGCCTCGCTGGCCTCTTCGTTCCTAGCTGAAATATTTTATTTAGCAAGGGTGAGCAATAAATTTACCCCGCAAGTTAAGACTTATAATGAATGTATAAGAATAAAGAATGACAGACTATCTATTTTGATAGAATGACACCAAAGTTCGGAAAACTTTGAATTAGCTGAACAAATCGTTAATTACTAACAAGTCTTCTCGCAACCTATGCAACACAATAATTTGATAATGAAAGAGTACTACGCTTTCAAAGTTTCTACGATATTCAATTGAATAAAAAAATGGAAATATTCTTCAAAGTTTATGTTGAGTGATCCCTAAGGATCTTGAACTTCTCTTCTCGAGTAAATATAAAAGATTTACTTTGATATACCAAGGTGTATCAGATAACCATAAAGATTAAGTCATACCCCTCTGCAAGTACTTAGAGCAGCCAACTCCTTGTACCCTATATTATGCATAATACTTACACGCGCGCAAAGGCTGAATATACGACCAAAAATGTTCCCTTTGTATAAAAGGTTGTTCTTCTCAATCTTAGAATCAGAATTTGATTTAACAACGAAATACAATGATTTCAATATCTAATCACTTCTCTTCTCTTCTTAAACTTATCAAGTTTACTTTCACAATCTAGCCGAAACAATTGGCATCGATCTATCAATAATAATTGAATTCTCTTATCTTCTATTCTCTTCTCGAACCTATCAAGTTTTAAAAAAATTCGTCTAACCAGAACAATTAACTACGACATTTCTCAACACAATTCCGCAATAGACAGGAATTATTTGTACTATTTGCAATCACTAATAGCTTCTACCATTACAAAAAAATGGGCCTTTAACAACGATTTTTCGGGCAACAACTTTATAAGTCATTTCTAAAAGTATATGTTTAGCAACGAAATTTGTCCTTCGTTGCAGATTGTGTGAGACTCCAAATTTTAGGAATAAAGATTTAAATTTCTTGAAATATTATTTTTGAATATTATGGTGTGGATTTGGTATAATGTTATAGTTGTGGGTAATATTTATAAATTTTGCAAAGTAAGCAAGTTGTTATATAATATTCGATTGGTGGGGAATATTAAACTTTAACGAGGAATATTAGGTATGACCAAGACAATCATTAGTGGACCCCTACAACGAAAAGTATTATCGTAGTTAGAAAACGGCGAAATTTTCTTTTATAAAAATAACTTGCAAAAGTGTTACCGTTAAAAGCTGTTAAACTACCCTAGTAGTAAAAATACAAGATGTCTGGCATTAGTTGCATAGTAGCACCCGTATTGATTATTGATGCTTACGTGAAAAGTCACTCAGTTATACTCAATTATTGCTACAGTAATTGTTGCATCATATCTCTGATATTATTGATTTAATTATTGTCACAGTATTATCTGTATAATATGTTATATTATTAAATAAATAATTAAGACGGCAAAGTTATTCATATTATTATTTGCAATATTGAGAATGTCTAGAAGTTTTGTCAAGGAGAGGTTTGGTCACCTAATTGCACGCCAATAAGGAGAAATCCTTATCGGAAAGCCTTCCTAGGAATGACCTGATTGTTAAATATTGTGTGTTATAATATTAATGATGAATAAGTTCGTATTGATTAAAGATGAAATTGATAGTTCCATTGTGTTGGAATTATTAGTGTTAGTGGAATCGACATTTATTTCGATATTAATTGATGTCTGAAGTTTTACTGACCAGTCAGGTAATTAATCGGATAAATGAGCAATAAATTGCTATTAATTCACATGATTATAACTATTTTTTCACATGAGTGTACTATTGATTCACATTCTTGTACTATTAGGGGAGTTGGTGCAAGATTGATAATACTTGCATGACTAAGTTAAAAATGGAGGTATAAATGGAGGCACTATACTGTAATTCGTATTTTCACATGATTATAACTATAGATTCACATGATTGAACTATTGATTCACATTATTTACTATTAGGGGAGGTGGTGCAAGTTTGATAATACTTACCGGACTAAATTAAAAATGAAAGAAAAGTTGAAGGTATTGTACTGTAATATTTTGAGCCCCAAAACGTGCAATTATCGAAACTATATTTTCTTATAAATAGAAGTTCATTCTTCCTTCATTTCTCACCAATTCACTAAAGCTTTAGATCAATTATTATAGATATAAATTATAGAGAGAAAGAAGAAGAGAAGTCTGCAACCTCACTATTCCAATATCTAGTTTCTTCTAAGGTAAGGGGTATTATTCTTTCGTATTAATAAAGAGAGTTCTTTTCTTTCAATACTCGTAAGAGTTGTTATTCTATTCCTTATTATTATGTTGGAATAACCTATCTATGTGAAGTACCGCAAATATGGAGAAATTCTTCTGTTATTCCATTCTTTATTATTCTGTGAGAATAACCTGTCTGTGTGTTCTATCGCATGCCTGGTGAATTCAGTTGTTATTCCATTCTTTATTATTCTGTTGGAACATCCTATCTGTGCGGATTACGCATGACCTAGTTCCATTCTTTATTATTCTGTTAGAACATCCTGTCTATGCGGATTACGCATGACCTAGTTCCATTCTTTATTATTACATTTGGAATATCACATGCATGCGCGGATTACGCATGACTGGTTCCATTCTTTATTATTACATTGAGAATAACTTTATCGTGTGGTCTATCGCATGCCTGGTGAATTCTTCTGTTATTCCATTCTTTATTATTCTGTTGGAATAACCTATCTATATGGATTACCACATGCATGGTGAATGATCCTAGTATTCATTCCTTATTAAATTGTGGAAATGGTTTGTCTATGTGGATTACCGTATGGTAGGCAAAAATCCATTTGTAGTTTCATATATTCTATTATACTCAGTTGGTTAAAGTTTTGGCTTCTATACTCCATGAAATTAGTAGAATATCATGGATATTTGCGCTTCATCCTGTATCTTTTCATGGAAATATTCTTTTAAGCATTCTTGAATTTTACTCCACAAAGCAATATCTTGTTAACAATTTGGACGTAATTGATTTCAGGATAAATTAACTTATAAATCTTTAAAATTTATTTTTGAACTTTTTTTATTGAATTGTTATGTCATTGTCATCATCCTTATGCTTATATTGTGATGAAAGTCATCTTTGGCTTACGTGCATAGATGGACTTGGTATGATTATGACCAGGGATCATTCGGTATAATCAAGACCTGTAATGTTATAAATGATGTGGTAAAAGTCCTCAGTGGCCTGTAGTGCATTGATGGACAGTTTTTGGTATGATTATGACCATAGATTATTCGGTATAGTCATGACCATTTGATGATTTAATGAATATCCTTGGCCCGTAGTGCAAGGATGACTCGATGATGTGGTTTATTTATTAAGCTGACTCTCAGCGATAAAAATTGATGAAAACATTTTAAATCATAAAAGATAGTAGATATCATGCTCTACTTGACTCTTCTAATGGATTGCTTATTCCGCTGCAGTTAAACTTGATGTCTTTTATCTCTCTTGCTTGCGCTCAACGTTTAAATTTGACTCCGGAGAAATTAGACTTTGATTTATCGGTTGAAACTCTGTTAGGAGAAACCTTCATTTCATGTGCTATCCAAGTTTTGGATGAGAGTCACAGTTTTGAATGATATTTCTATTGTTAATAAATTTCCTGACGTATTCCTAAAGACTTCTTGGCCTACCCCTAGAGTATGAAATCAAATTTTTTATTGACCCCAGTACAAAACCCATTTCTAAAACCCTTAAATATTTCTTCAACCAAAATGAACGTATAATGCGCCAAAGACGTTGGCTCGAGCTGTTGAAGATTACGACCATACCATTAAATATCATTGTGGAAGAGAGAATGTGGTAGCTGACTCGTTGAGTAGAAGATCGTATGTAGTTACGAGTGTGATGTTGTTAACACAAAAACTCATTTCGTATAACTTACAAATGATGAAGATAGAGTTAAAGACTCTAGGGACCCACGTGGTGATATCAAATATACGAGTAGAATCCACTTTAATCAATAAAGTTAAAAGTCGTTCAAGCTACAGATCCGGAGCTGATGAATACGAAGAAGAAGGTTCAAGAAGGCGTTATTCTAGAAGCAAGACTCGATGAAGAGAGGAAATCTCAACCCTTGATTTTATTGGTCTATTTGAAATCCTCGATCGAGTAGGAACTGTGGCCTATAGACTCGCCTTACCGCTAAGTATGTCTCGTGTTCATAACGTTTTTTATGTATCGATGTTACGTAAATATGTGGACGACCCGAACCACATTATTAATTTAAAACCGGACGAGATAGTGAAAGATTTAACGTATGAGGAGATACGTGTTAAATTCTTGGATAAGAAGGATCATATTCGACACTCAAAGGTTATACCTCAAGAGTTAGAATCTGAAATGAAGTCAAGGTATCCTCACCTCTTCTAAGATACTGTGCGTCGCACGTAAATTTCGAGGGTAAAATTTCATAAGGAGGGGAGATTGTGAGACACCAAATTTTATGAATAAAGATTTAAATTTCTCGAAATATTTTTTTTGAATATTATGTTGTGGATTTGATATAATGTTATAGTTGTGGGTAATATTTATAAATTTTGTAAATTAAGCAAGTTGTTATATAATATTCGATTGGTCGGGGAATATTCATTTTAACGAGGGGAATATTCGTATGCGACGACACAATCATTAGTGGACCCCATGGCGAAAGTATTGTCGTAGTTAGAAAACGACAGAATTATCTTTTTATAAAAATAACGGCGAAAGTGTTACTGTTAAAACTGTTGAACTACCCGGTAGTAAAAGTACACTAATACGCGTGGTTGCATAGTAACACATGGTATTGATTATTGATACTTACGTGAAAAGTCACTCAGTTATACTCAATTATTGCTACAGTAATTGTTGCATCATATCTCTGATATTATTGATTCAATTATTGTCACAGTATCATCTACATAATATGTTATATTAATAAATCAATAATTGAGACGGCAAAGTTATTCATATTATTATTTGCAATATTGACAATGTCTAGAAATTCTGTTAATGAGAGGTTTGGTAACCTAATTGTGCACCAATAAGGAAAAATCCTTATCGAAAATTCCCCTCTTTCCTGGGAACGATCTGGTTGTTAAATATTATGAGTTTTAATATTAATGA
>CM035139.1:145296306-145303806 GCA_020205605.1 Panax ginseng
TCTTATGATACAAAATTACAGTATCCCCAAAAGGCTAAGAAACAACAAAATTCTAAACCTTTTAGATCTTACCGAAGACGTTCTTCTAAGAAATCCTCTAAAAACAAAACCCCTGAAAAATCTTCTAAGAAAAGAAAGAGCAGTAGTAAAAAAGATAAATCTAAAATTCAATGTTATAAATGTGGTAAAACAGGACACTTTGCTAATAAATGCAAATCAAAATTAAAACAATAACTTAATGAAATGTCACTAGATGAGGATATCCAACAGCAAATTCTTAATTGTTTGACTAGCAGCAATTCAGAACCAAGTTCAGATGATGATTTAGCTGAAATCTATTCTGAATCTGACAATGATTCTGATATTGAACAATGTCAAACCTGTACAATTAATAACTGTAATACAACTACTGAAGCTAACTACTGGAAAGCTATCGTCGAGATGAATGGTTTAGATATTGGAGGTCCCAATATTAATGTCTTAACCGACAATTAAAAATCACTTCTTGACCTAACCGATCAAATTAAAGATCCAGAAATTAAATTAAAATTTTTAGAAATTTGTTATAAAAATCATAAAACAGAAGATATTCTTCCCATTAATCAATATAGTATGAAAGAAGTTATGAAACGAATACAAGATGTTTCTACCACTGAAAAGCCTACTACTATTCAGGATCTTAAATGAGAAATAAATATTTTAAAATCTGAAATAAAACAGTTACAAAATACTAATGTTATTATTTTCCAAGATTTAAATAATATTAAACAACAGTTAATTCATAAATAGGATAATAATCTAGGATCCTCTAAACCTGAATCTTCTGATAAACTAGAATCTTCTAGCCAATATTTGATGCTTATGAATCAAGTTGTTTTCCAGAAATGGTATATCAGAATTACATTTATTATCAAACTGGATTTTATTATAAAAGATGTCATTGCCTTGTTTGATAGTGGTGTTGACATGAATCGTATTCGGAAGGATTGATCCTACCAAATACTTTCGAAAACCACTCAATCTTTAACTAGTGCAAGTGGGAATACCATGAATATTAAATATAAAATTCATGAAGCCTTAATCTGTAATCAAGGTCTTTGTTTACCTACTTCTTTTGTTCTTATCCGTAATATGAACCAAAGTATCATCTTAGGCACCCCCTTTTTGTGTCTTTTAATGCCCATTTCTAAAATTGACACTTTGGGAATTCATACTACTCTTAACAACAGACATTGTTTTTGAATTCATTACAGAACCTTATACTAAAGAATTAAATCAAGTTAAGCACATGATTTATTCTAAAGAGAAACAAATCAATTTTATTCAAAAAGAAATAAAATTTCTTACTACGAGAACAAAAGAATTTTACAACCTTCTTTACGGCAAAAATAAAATTAATCCACAAAACTCTTTAAGTCAAATCATGTAGTGATGTCCCGAATGCTTTTTGGAATAGGAAGAGACATATTATTTCTCTCCTTATATCCCTAATTATAATGAAAAGAATATTCCTACTAAGTCTCGACCTATCGGATGAAGAAGGAATATTTACTCCTTCAAAGCCCAATTGAGTCTCTTCAATGTAAAAATTTTAATTAAGCTAGAGTACTTCTCCACAGGTTGTATAGCCTTTTATGTTAATAAAAATTCAAAAATTGAGCGAGGAACTCCACGTCTTGTTATCAATTATAAACCTCTTAATGAAGCCCTTCAATGGATTAGATATCCAATTCCGAATAAGAAGGACCTTCTTGACAGGCTTCATGATGCCACTATTTTCTCTAAATTTGACATGAAATCAGGATTTTGGCAAATTCAAATTAGAGAACAGGATACTTATAAAACTGCTTTTACAGTTCCTTTTGGTCACTATGAATGGAATGTTCTTCCATTTGGTGTAAAAAAATGGACCTTCAGAATTTCAACATATCATGAATGATATTTTCAATCCTTTTACTGAATTTATTATTTGTTACGTCTTAATTTTCTCTTCATCTATTGAAAAACACATAAAACATTTAAATATTTTCAAAAATGTTATTATAAAAAATGGTTTGGTGGTTTCTCCTCCTAAAATGAAACTTTTCCAAACAAAAATCAGATTTTTCGGACATAATATTTCCAATGGAACTATTATTCCAATTGATAGATGTATTGAATTTGCATCTAATTTCCGGATGAAATTAAAGATATTAATCAACTACAAAGATTTTTGGGAAGTCTAAATTATATTCGTGACTATTATCCGAATCTTTCCCAAGATGCTTCCATTCTGTATACTCGTCTACGAAAAAATCCTTTACCTTGGACTACTGAACATACTGATGCCGTAAAAATGATTAAAAGCAAGGTCAAACAGTTACCCTGTTTATCTCTCCCAAATCCTGAATGGAAAAAGATTGTTCAAACTGATGCTTCCAATACAGGATATGGTGGTATTTTAAAACAACTTAATCCTAACAGTAAAAAAGAGGATCTTATCAGTTTTACTTCAGGAGTCTGGAAAGGACCTTCTTTAAATTACCCCACTATAAAGAAAGAATGTCTTTCAATTGTTAAATGTGTTTTAAAATTTCAAGATGATCTTTTAAACCAGCACTTTTTAATCAGAGTTGATTGCTCAGTTGCAAAACAGATATTTAAAAAGGATGTTCAAAATTTAGCATCTAAACAGATATTTGCAACTTGGCAAAGTATTTTATCAGTATTTGACTTTGATATTGAATATATCAAAGGAAACCAGAATTCTTTATCAGATTTTCTAACCAGAGAATATTTGCAGGAATGACCAGTAAAGGTCGTGGTCGCGGTCAACGAGGCCGGGGCAGAGCTAGTCTGTATTATACAGAATTCCCTAGTCTGAATACTCAATCCAGTAATTCTTCGACTTTTTTTAGCCAGCCTAAAGTAAAAGATGTTCTTCTTATTACCAGAATAATATATTCCAAATAAATATATGGAAGAAATAGTATTGATTATTGATCAGAATGATGAGAAATGGATGAAAGATCCATGGGAGATTAAGCGACGTTATTTAACAACTCAATAGTCTCCTCCTCGTTTTAACCAGTATCGCTATGTGTATGAGCAAATCATCATTGAAACAACATCAATGGACATAAAGCATACGCTTCATGATTCATCTAAACCCACAAGCCCAATCCAATACAGTAAAACAACCATCAAGAGCATCATGCCTCTTGTTAATTGGGGTATTAATCCTCATACTACCTGTACCATTGAATCTAGTCATTTAACGAAAACGAGATCATCTATTGGGATTATATTGATTCCTTTACCCAAGTATTTTATTACCAGAATCCTATTCATAACCATACTTGGTTCATCTCTATCTGTCCTGATGTTTTAAGAAACGAAATTCCCAATTGGTTTTTCATTTGGTGGGATAAAATCGGTATCACTATTGACACTTTACCAGAATCAGTTCAAACAGCATTCAAGGAGTGGCAAGTAGCTTATGCCCATATACCAGTAAACAAAGATCTATCTATGCTGAAATTACTTGCCCATTTCATAATTCATTTTGGAATTCCTTGGATCTGGAAATGGGATTTCCAGTGTGACTATCAGAATAAGATCCCTCGCCTTAAAAGGGTATTTTTTACCAAGTGGTGGGATAAAGGGCTTAATCCCACACTACCCGAACTTCTAAAGACCATAAAGAATCATACCCAGGCCTGTTTGGATGTTCTACCCCAAAGCCTTCCAGCATCAACACCAGTTAATCCTTTTGTTAAAATTCAAATAGATTTAAAACAGAAGTTTCCAAATATAATTGGCCCGAATGATTAGTTAAAACTATGGATTATATGAAAACACAGCTCTTATAATCCTTAGTCCGAGATGATGTTTCTATGAAATGCATTAGCGTGATGATGAAGAATCCGAACAGGATGACAATCGATTCGGTGTCCTAAGGAGAGAAAGTCAAGAACCGAGCCTACTATGGGAGACTTCTGGGATTCCCTTACCTCAATGATATCTGAAAAGATGGAATAGGACAAAAAAGGGAAAGAAAAAGCATAAAGCCCTCTAGAAGACCAATAATCAGAAAAGGTTAACCATAGTCACAGTGACTCCACTATCAGAAAAGAGAAGCCAACTTTCCTCAATTATCTGAAGATGACAACCACATGTCCCCAATAATATTCCACTAAACCGACATCTTGTCTCATGCCTTCCACTTCCTACGGCTGAGAATTAAAGAAGAAAAGATAAGGATTACTGTTCGACTCCATTAGCCAGGACACGCCTGATCCCTTTTTATCTTCTTTCTTGTATAAATAGGGAGCCCTCACCCTTTGTTGAGGCAGAACTTTTCTTTGTAATTTCTCGATACTCTCTCTCTCTCTTGTAAAATATTTATATAATCTTGAAGTTTGAAGATATCGAAGGCTCTTCTGTAAGTTTTAATTATTGCTTCTGTTAACTATTATGTTTCCTTACTTGAGCTTTTAGATTATCATACTGAAAACAGTAATCGTTATAGAATTGCATATCAAACTGCAACAGACAATTATAATCATTCTTATTTTTTAGAACAGTTTTATAAATCAGAACAAGATATTATTTTAACTAAAAACGCTTTACAGGAAGAAACCTGCCGGCTTATAGTTTTGGGAAGACCCCCAAATCAACAGTAATCTTATGAGATCATATATGTGATAATTTATTTGTTAATATATGATTAATATGCCTTCAAAAAATTCATGTCATTTTATTAATTAAGACAGATTAGAGTTAATGCTTGATTAAGTGAAACGTTGTGGCGCCCCCAAAATTTCAGACACTCATATCTCGAATTTCGGTGCATCACGCTACTACTACGAATATCTTACAAAATCATTAACAACGGAAATAATAGAATAATTTACATTGATGTAATATAAATATTCACGTCCCAAGGTACCGTAACCATTACTACAACAATTCTGTGATTAGCTTAACATAGCTTAATCATTCTTGAATACATCATAATAACAATAATAATAATACTTCTAGTCTTAAGGGATAAATTTATTCGTCAGCTTTGCCTTTTCCTTTCCCTTGTCCTTTCTGAAAGTACCGCTTGCTTTTCTCACTTTAATCGTAAATGTTTTAGGAAGCAAGAATGAGCAACAAGTTTGCCCGGCCAAGCACTATAGCTAGAAGAACAAGCGGTTATAGCATTTGAATCTTTCAAAGGTATAATAATAATTGATAGTTCAAGGATATCAAGAATACCAAGAGTATTCAACGGTGTCGCTATGGACGGAAGGATATCAACAAAATCTCGTGATTTATTCATTTCGAGGTTCAACATAATTGAGTCTTGAAATCACTAAGGACCAAGAACTCTTACTAGAATTAATAATATTACCTTTATAATCCAACATCCACGAGTACATCAAAGTGATCACCTAAGGTACCTATGTTATGCATAACATTTAATCATACTCATAATGCGCGCTCGGTTCTCGACAATATATAATTTCCTTCTATGAGGGTTGTTCATCTCAATAGATTTACGATAGTCCGCACCAAATCAATCGGTTTGGATAGCTCTTTAATTCATAATAATAGTCTAGCCGAATCAAGGGCTTAGACAGTTTTTCATCATGCATTGAGGAATGATAAGTCCAATGCTTACAACAACTTCAAGGTACACAAGTGGTTTTCGAATAGAAGCAGATATTTGCTTGATAAAATATGATTGATATAACAACAATCCAACGTATAAAGTGTGTGAATTAAGGAACTTTCAACACAATAATAATAGTATTCGAATACTTGCTCGATGTAAATTTGAGTGAGGTTAGGGAATTTTCCCAACAATAACAATAAGTTAGGGATAGAAAACTTGCATACTTGAAATCAAGGTAGAGTAAGAAACTTGCCTTTAGCGTTGATTACTACTAATAGCGAAAATCACCTCAACGAACTATGTCTGTCCTATTCATGTAAGTATAGGTATTCATTAGCCAAACACACTTGATATATATCAACAACATGTACACATAACACCTTTTCTTTCTATCTCATTGTACCCATCAAAACTCATAATGGTACACTAATATGCTCATACTATTGACCACCGCTAGCTTATTCATAATCTTTCTTCCTCTAAGTTCTAAGAGGTTCATTGCTTTAAGTAGACCATAACGCCTATTAATCCCACAGACCTTTTCTACGCATGTTTGCAAGTATTAGATTTATTTTCCCGGTTAGTAAAATTCTCTACTTAGAACTTATTAGTGTACTAATAGTTTACAACAAAGATAGGAGTATTTATTAATCCATCCTTATATCAAGTTACGATGTTGTCTCCGGAGTTCCGGACATCTCACCATGTCCGAAGATATTATGACTTGTTCAAGACAACATGCTTCGTCTCAAGAAGACATCGCTTCCAAAGACATTACGCTCTGTCCAAGACATCACGCTTTGTCCGAAGACATTACGCTCTGTCAAAGACATCACGCTTTGTTCAAAGACATTACGCTCGTCTGAAGACATCACGCTTTGTCCGGCAGCGGCTCCTTCCGAGACTTGATCTACACTACTTCGACAAAGTTTAAGTTCGTCGAGTTAATTTAAGACTTTACTATATGCATACAACCTAAGGGAATTTCTTAATACAAGGTCTAACATGACCGAACCCATCGATTTGGTTCTAAGCGCACGGTAAAAAGCACCCATGGATTTCGAAAGCGATGAACATGCTCTGTTTTGCAGAGTAGCCACAACTTGATTCCAGACAATTTTTAACGTATTCATGCACGAAGGTAAACTTTCTAAACACCCTTTATCATGCTAATTCATCATACTTGACCTAATAATCTGAAAAACGAGAATCAACAAGACTCAAGTTAAGAACGGAGTAAAAATTATACCTTCTCGAGCTTTAACCTTGATATCTCACACACTGATTTGGTAATGCTTAGCAACTAAGAATTCTTTACTCAGATTTCTCCAACACTCTTATCACTAAAACAGACTGCCCTAGTGGCTTGTATTTAAAGAGAAAACATGGACCAGACACTTGCTTTACCCAATGTTGGGATTCATGGTGCAATAGAAATGAACAATGGTTATTTAAGGAGTTGTTCAATCACTCCATACCAGTCACTTAGCTAGCCATGCATGCCTAGGATTAGCAGCTTGAAGTTTGCGTAAAGAGAGTTTAGGCTACTGTTCTTTGTACTTGGTGACCCTAATTTAGGGACAAGAGAGTAGATCTCAGACATAGACAAGGGCTAGTCGGTCAGGCCCACTGCCCAACGCCACATTTTTAATTTAACCAATACCTTGTACTCTCAGTTAACTCTTTTGTTGGATTCCGAATGGATTCTAAATATCCCAAGTTTATTGGACTAACATAACAATCCATCAATTAACTTATTGGGCTAGACTCCCAATTTATTATTTGGACTTTAAACATGCAAATACTTAATCATCCTTCACTAAGTCCATCATTGTGTCACACAAGACATTTCATGA